>SNQJ01S0157856.1:0-11294 GCA_010110895.2 Picea sitchensis
TACAATCACTATCACTTTCATGATAGAGAGATCAAACTCCTTGATGAATGTAAAGGAAAAAACACGAGGGGACTTTGGTTCTCCATCATAAGTTGATCTTTTTTGGTTGACAATTGGAAGTCATGTGTACCCTACATGAGTATAACATTTAAAAGCCTTTCATAGTGCCCCACTTTTTCTTTCCCTTTGCCTTCATGGAGGGGTTTCAAGTAATTATGCTACCTCTTCCCCAAGTCTCCATTATTTCAAAGAAGAAATCCAACATAAATCCCCATCTCCTTGGATCTCAAGCTTCTTTAATTAGTGGTTTTTATTGTGGAGAGCTAGGAAGTTATTCCAAAGTTGATTGTGGAGTTGTCATTGAATGATGAGACAATTAAGCGCTACTTGTATCAGAGTATCAATGGCATATTTAATATACCGTGACCAACTTTTATAAATATTCTCAAGTGACTTACTACTAAATGCTACAGAAAGTGACGGGGAACCTTTTTTTCAAAGGTTTATGCATGATCAATTTTAATAGTTTGTGTAAGGTTTCCCACGACAGATGAAGAGCACAACGAGGAAGCGATCGGTTGGGAGAACGAAGACGTTTGGGTGTGAGCAGGAGCACCTTGGGTGCACGATGGTGACGTGTGAAACCAAGGGGGCACACACCTTACTTGTCTTAGAACGATTGAAAGAGACTTGGGTTTCATTTGGGCAAGGGCAGGACAACTTGGGAGCATGCCCAAGGAGTGGATCTGTCTTCCCTTAGCAACATGAGCACACTAGAGAGGTTGGATGACCCCATCGACACATCCACGAGGAGTCATGATGATTGACACAAGAGAACACACAAGGCAAGGGGCACACGCCCAAGGATGGGGCGCGTCGGTCCAAGAGACGTGACAATTGATGGGCACGCAGGGTTGGATGGGCGCACTGGGTCCATGGAGGGGTGCAACGATTCATTTGAGTGTGGGTTCGCGAAGGGGTGTGACACACCCAAAAGACATGGTGTTTCACACACGTGACCCTTGTAGTTCTTATAAGAGGAAGGGCACACAACCAAAGGAAGATACAAAAGATTGGTAAGAGATTTGGAGAACAATTCTGAGGCAAGTTGAAGGCAATAAACTAAGGCAGAGTTGCCAAGATGGAAGACAAGTAGCCAAGAGTGGGACACTCTGGGAGGTTTTGGGGAAGTCTGGAAATGCAGGTCTGTTGGAGGCATGTTCGAGGCATAACTAAAATCTATGTTATCTTGGTGAAAGTCTGTAGAAACGAAGGGACACCAAGTCTGTGGTTGTGGGCACATCTGAGGTGCACCACAGGATGTTGCAGAGATGGTTGCGACAAAGAGTCTTGGTGTAACAAATATGTTTATGAGTATCTTAGTGAGGTGAGGCTAGTCATGTGATTGTGTCAAATTTGTAAACCGAGATGATAGTGCTCATATTGTAATTGTTTCGCAATAAAAAAGACTTAGGTGGCTGTTAGGCATGGTTTGTGTCACTCACACTATTTATGTGTATGTCTTTCGTTTGTTCCAAAGTTGTTCTCTTGGTTTCTCATGTTCATGGATATATGATTATATATGACTAAGTGTTAAATTGTTAACAATTGTCTAAGTATACAAGAGTTGCACTAGAGTAGGAGTGCGACTCACCGGTAGCCTAGAATGGAGTATGGGTATGCTCTAGGTGAAGAGACGTAGTTTGGATGAAGTATTCTTGGTGTGCCAAGAAACCAAGTAAGAACCATCACGGTGTCGCACACCCTCAGGAGGTGAACAATTGCAAGATCTGAATATGCATCTTGTGGGGTCATGATAGTTGGTATCGAAGAAAATTTGACTCCTCACCACTATTGCAGCCAAAACAATGGTGGGGGGGTGCACTTGTTGGAAAGACAGTTTGGGCACAAACTTGGTGAGGGTTCGTTAAGGTGGTCTGACTCATCGCAGAGGAAAACTGATCACAGACTTGGTGGTTTGTGACATAAGTGAAAGGTAAAGTTACAGACAAAGCCATGACTTGTGAACAGACCTGGGTGCACCCCTAGAGAAGGACAATCACATAATTTTGAGGGTGAACCGAGCATTTGGGTAAGGCATATGAACGCAGGACTATCGTAGACCCGATCATAGAATTTTGAAGAAGTCTTGCAGGTCTTGAACAATGTCATGGAGGGTTAATCCACGGAGACCCAAGAGGAAGATGAGATGAAACTTTGTTATGCAAGCCAAACTTAACGAGAAGTCAATGATAGCCATTGTGGATAGTGGGGCGACTCATAACTTATTGAGAGAAGACATCGTGCAGAGGCTTGGGTTATTGCCTGAACCAACGCAAACAACCTTCAAAATAGTCAATGCAGGTGTAGAGAGGGTCGTTGGTGTAGCCAAGGACACCTCGTTGAAGCTCGGTGACTGGTGTGGAAAGACAATTTTCACCGTTGTTCTTATGGATGATTTTGAAGTTGTCTTGGGATAGGAGTTCACGAGGAAGGAAAAGGCATCATCGATTCCTCACATGAACAATTTTGACATTTTATCAGGACAAACTCCATGTTTGATTCCTACCATAAGGAGGAAGGAAGGAGGCACACTTATGTCTTCCTTGCATATGGTTGCTGCAGACAATAGGAGAAAGCAACCTTGTGGGGACAAACTTGGATGATGTGGGGTTATGGTTGAACAGTCTAACGCGAAGAACAAAAGGAAACTCACGTCATTGGAACAAATGCTTACTGATCTTGAAGAGATAGTTGGAGATCTGGCTAAGACAGTGGATGGATCGATTGATTTCTGTTTGAAAGTTGATGAGTGGCATCAAAGATCAGAGGAAGTAACAGAGATGAGGATGTTGAAGCAGTTCATTGAATAGTAGCAGAAACCATCTGTGGACCAAGAGGACATGAGGGAGAGGAAACAACCTTGGTGGAAGAAAACCAAGGAAGAGGTTGATTCCCCCTCTAGCGAACTTGGACATGGTGAATGGTCGTATGACCCTGATCTAGAATGAATCACGGAGGAGTGGGAAGACAATATCGGTTCAAGTGCATCGTTGCTTATGTACACAATGCATAAGTATGATGACTCTTCGTCGATCGCATCGATATATATTAAATATGAGGGAGATGACCCAACCAACCATCCCCCTTCACCTTAAAACTAGATTGTGGCACATCGACTCAGTGTCTCGATCGAAGGAAGTGAGGCTAATGGGGCACCTTGAGGAGGTGCCTTGGTGAAAACTGTGGAGAATGTAGTGGGTGACTTGATAGATTGGAGGAAATGAAGAGTTACAGATGTGATGATTTTGTAGAAAAAAAAGGATGGTTGAACGTGAATATGCGAGTTCTTAAGACAGAGGCGTGACAATTGGACTACCTACCCAATCAACTGAAGTCACAAGGGGATCCAACGCACGGAAGCATGGGCAGATGGACTGAAGTATGGAACCAACAAAAATTCAAAGAGTAGTGACAATTCACAGACTCATGCAACTTCCTAAGGGGAGTTTTCCTTGATGATAGTAGTTGAGGAAACAACAATCATTGAGTGGTTATGATATCCAAAGATGGGGCAGATACGCCATAGAGATCAACAGATGTTGTCGGGGATGGATACAACTTGGAGTGGGGGAGGATTTAAGGTCTCCCACGACACCCATTGAGAACGCACGCTCCTTGGGAATATTTAGTGATGGGATAGATGAAGATCACAAGGAGGAAGCGATTGGTTGGATGAACAAAGGAGTTTGGGTGTGAGCAATAACACCTTGGGCACACAATGGTAACGTGTGACACCAAGTTGGAACACACCTTACTTGCCTTAGAATGATTGACAAAGACTTGGGTTGCATTTGGGCAAAGGTAAGGAAACTTGGGAGCATGCCCAAGGAGTGGACCCATCTGCCCTCGACAACATGGGCGCACCAGAGAGGTTGGATGACCCCACCGACACAACCATGAGGAGTCACGATGCACTCCCAAGGATGGGGCGTGCCTGTCCAAGAGACATGATAGTTGATGGGTGCACATGCTTGGATGGATGCACCGAGTCCATAGAGGAGTGTGACAAATTACTTGAGTGTGGGTTTGCGAAGGGGCGCGACACACCCAATAGATATGGCGTTTCACACAAGTGACCCTTGGAGTTCCTATAAGAGCAAGGACACACAACCAAAGGAAGATATAGAAGATTGGAAAGATATTTGGAGAACACGTCCGAGGCAAGTCTGAGGCAAAGAAATGAGGTAGAGTTTCCAAGATGGAACACAAGTAGCCAAGAGTGGGACGCTATGGGAGGTTTTGGGAAAGTCCGGAAATGCAGGTCTATTGGAGGCATGTGTGAGCCAGAATCAAAATCTATGTTAGCTTTGTGAAAGTCTTCATGAACATAGGGACAACAAGTCTGCAAATGTGGGAATGTCTGAGGTGCACTGCATGACATTGCAGAGACGGTTGTGACATAGAGTATTAGTGTGATGAATCTATTTATGAGTGTCTTGGTGAGGTGAGGTGAGTCTTGTAACTCTGTTGAATTTGTAAACCGAGTGGGTAGTGATCATATTGTAACTGTTTCACAATAATAAAGACTTAGTTAGGTGCTAGGCACGGTTCGTGCCGCCCACACTATTTCTATGTATGTATTTTGTTTGTTTCACAGTTGTTCTCTTGGTTTCTCATGTTCATGGATGTATGGTTATATATGACTAAGCGTTAAACTATTAGCAATTGTCTAAGTATACAAGAGTTTCACTAGAGTAGGAGTGTGACTCGTTAGTAGCCTAGAACAAAGTATGAGTATGCTCTAGGTGAAGAGGTGTAGTTCGAACGAAGTATTATTGGTGTGCCAAGAAACCAAGTAAGAACCATCACGATGTCACACACCCTTAGGAGGTGAACGATCGTAAGATTTGAATAGGTGTCCTATGGGGTCGTGACAGTTTGGAAGAATGATCACTCATATTGGAAGCATGACAATGGTTCTAGCCCTTGTGAGAACACTAGTCTTTTTCTCAAGTCATGTTTGTTGAAGTTTAACTTGGCTAAAATTTCCATCTCTACAACCTTAGTTTGGGTGAGGCCACCATATCACTCTCTTTTCTTGTGGCACATAAAAGATTTGACAAAGATAACAAATATTCTTGGTAAATTTCTCAATTGACTCTAGTTGGTTGACAAAGGAATTGTTACATCTACCAAAATATGTGCAAAGGTTGACATGAGTAAAGGTCTTCCTGATCATATCATAATACAATATGGAGATCATTGTTGGTCCTAGGGATTGGATTATGAAAATACAATGTATGATATGTTAACACAAATAGCCATAACAAATATTCATGTATAACAACCCTAGCGCCTCTAAGGAAAACAATTAAATGAATCAAACCTAAAGGATGGAAACCAAAAGAGAAGAAACCTATAGAGATAACTTCAAAAAACCCTTTATAGGGATCGAAACCTACAACATTCACTACGGTGCCCAACTCTCCCCTTGTGGATTTTGATTTGAATATGAACTCGATGTCTTCTTATTTAGTGCAAGGAATTCCACTGAAATTAACAAGTATCATGATTCAAATAACTAAAACCCACAAGAGAATTGGTGTCTCCATTAGTTTAAAAGGTGCAAGATGTTCAAAGCATATATTATCGACATGTCTATTCATTAAATGGAAAGGAATCCAAAAGAAAAATGGGCGAGTAGAAAAGTTTATTGTTTTTTCAAAATTTATAGTTTAACCATTTTAAAACATAACAAATGTCTCATGGAATTGTAAATGTAGAGGTCAAATCTTTCATTTTTTTTCCCAAGAAAAAAACAAGTAATTTTATTGCAAATAGAACAAAATTACATAAGTAGATGCCACATGCATTATTTTATCAAACTTTTCATCACTACCCAAAAGAGATCAGTCGCATAAGAAAGAAATGTGTGTCAATCTAAATCTACAATTTAAAAAAAAAGATTGGTTTGTGAGCAACAACCACAAGAAAATCTAGTAGATACAATGGCATATAAACTGAGAAGTCAAAAAATATTCTAAACATCCAAAATAAACATTATACAATAGATTATCAACATAAATCCTCAAAAAGTTTGAAAGGAATGACATATCAGATCTCTAATCAGATATGTCAGCAGGAGCTGTGAATATATTTTGAAGATTCATACGAGGATTTTTCACTGATCATCCAGGTGCCCATGTCTAGCACCAGACTAGTCTTGGAGAGTTTATCCACCTCTTCATTCATGTCCTTGTACACATGGGTGAAGGATACGTGAGTGAAAAGTGATGAAGATATTTTGACATCTTGAAAAAGTGGTTGTACAGTGTTGTTGTGAAGTGTGGTTGTTCCATTCATGCATCCGATGGTTAGCATAGAATCTCCATATATGATTAATTGAGATATCTCTTTTTCATTTTCCAATAAAAGAAGGTCAGAAGTTTTCAAGAAAAGGAAACCCTATTTTTCAGAAGGCATACACAGGTTGCATAACAGTTTGGTAGCGTACATATGCAGGCTGCATAACAGATAGGGAGCGTACATACGCGGGCTGCAACACTACAGGTCGCGTATCTGTTGTAATGTTTGTAGATACATGTTCAGTTAAGGTACATATTGATTACAGGGCAGTTGTACAGATTGGATACAGGTCAGTGGTACATGTTGTTACAGTTGTACAACAATATATCTCACAGTGACAGATTGACAGTGGTTCCATCATTCTACTTATACTTCAGGGCGGTTGGACGGGGCAAGGACAGGTCGTTGTAGCCACCTTCTGGTTGTAGCCGGAGAACACTGGGGGTTTTAGCCTCCTTCTGGTTGTAGCCAGAGAATTAGGGAGTTGGAGCTTCCCTCAGGTTGTAGCTTGNTCTGGTTGTAGCCAGAGAATTAGGGAGTTGGAGCTTCCCTCAGGTTGTAGCTTGAGAAACTAGGGGGTTGGAGCCTCCTTCCAGTTGCAACTGGAAAACAAAGCAAGTTGTTGCTTCCAATGAATGTAATTCTTCAAGACATATAAGAAAAAACATTCCGTGGTTTTCTCCCGATTTGGGTTTCCACGTAAAACACTGGTGTACTATGTATGTGTGTGATTTTTCATTTTCTATTGCTCATTGTTGGATAATAACTCTACATTGATATAACATTTGAATTATTTGTAGAAAAAGGATTATAATTACACTATTACTGATTCACCCCCCTCTTAGTAATCCAATAGGTTTTTATAGAAACTTCAATATACTCCCCAACCCAACTACACTGAGACCCAATAAATTGATGAAGCTCGGTAAATACAAATGTTGAGAAAGAACAATTTAGGAAGAGATGTAATTTGGATTCATTGTCTTGCTTACAATTACTACATTTTCCCGGACTAATGAAGTTTATTTTGTGTATATTGTCTCAAGTGGGGGTTTTATTTAATAACAAAATCCACATAAATAATTTTTCTTTTGTAGGACATTTTAACTTCCATAGCTTCTTTCGCCACCATGGTGGGGGAGCTTCCTGAAGTTCCTGGACCAAATAAGAGTATCCTAAACAAGGAACGTGTTTTCCTGAAGGGTTGGGGGAAGAAATAAATTGATCCTCACAATATGAAGGGTGGACAAAGGATATCTTAAGGTATTTGATGTATTTGGTTCAAATCTGAGCGTGATCCTCGACCAACCCTACTTCTTTCCAATTTAACTAGCATAACTGCCCCGAATCAAAATCCCTTTGCTAGATCTGATTCAAGAAGAAAAACCCCTCTCTATTTATAAATTGTATAAGAGGTTATGGGAGGAGATGGTTATTATTTCAACCAATCCATGGTTCTTTTCCTATAAGTATATTTTCCCCTGTGCCTACTTTCCAATGTAGCCAGTTTCCAATGAGGGGGAAAACGTTAATAACCATGGTGGGGGAGCTTCCTGAAGTTCTTGGACCAAATAAGAGTATCCTAAACGAGGAATGTATTTTCCTGAAGGGTTGGGGGACCAAATCAATTGATCCTCACAATATGAAGGGTGGACAAAGGATCTCTTCAGGTATTTGATGTATTTGTTCCAAATCTGAGCATGATCCTCGACCAATCCTACTTCTTTCCAATTTAGCCAACATAACTACCCCGAATCAAAATCCATTTGCTAGATTTGATTCAGGAAGAAAAACCCCTCTCTATTTATAAACTATATAAGTGGTCATGGGAGGAGATGGTTATTATTGCAACCAATCCATGGTTCTTTTCCTATAAGGACATTTTCCCCTGTTCCTACTTTCCAATGTAGCCAGTTTTCAATGAGGGCGAAAACATTAATAATAGCTTTCCATACTATCGATCCATTTTACATTCTTTTGATAGAATTTCAAATCTTGTCCATAACGGATTCTTGAGGGAAATATTTTTATTGAATAACTTGGGTTCATAGAAACGTCGAGCCTTCAATTAACCCCCATACATTCTTTGTCGCCAAAGCTTTGAAAAGAGGAATATATTTTTCAAACCCCATCCTCCTGACTTTTTTGGAGTTGTCGATCTTTTCTAAGAGGTCAAAACAAAGGATTTTTTGTCCATTGAACATGTCCAAAAAAATCTGTATGAAATATTCTAATTTTCCCCAATATTCCTTTTTGGATCCAGGCTAGAGTGGCCCAGTAGATTGGAGTGGCTTACAACACAAACTTAACCAAAAATATCCTGCTAGCTCTTGAGAGCCAATGGTTACACCATGCATGAATTCATTTTCCTACTTTGGCCATAAGCCACAACCAAGGATTTTTGCAGTAATCAAGCCAACTCCGACTTCACTGATTTGCAAATTTAAATTATTGAAGATGTGTTGATTTTCTTGAGAAAACAAACCCTAGGTAGAAAGAGAGGATTTATCCAGGTTTATTTGCATAATATTTGCTCGAAAACAATTAGAGAGGATATCACTCAAATTTTCCACATACCTAGACTCTCCTTCACAAAATATGAGAATATCATCCACAAAGAGTACACAATAAAGAGAAAAATGGGGGTTAATCGTTATTCCTTTGAATTGACCAATTGAGACAACATTGTAAATAAGGTGACTAAGTCTTTCTACAACTAGGGGAAAGAGGAGAGGGGAGAGTGAGAAGCCCTGTCTAATGCCTGTTTACACTTTGAAGAAGGAGGTGGTTGACCCATTTATCAAGAGTGCAAAGGAGGATAAGATGATACAATTGAGGACCCACGACACAAAATCATGTCCAAAACCGAGATGAATGAGGAGCAACTGAATATAGATCTAGCTCACATCGAAATCTTTGGAGAGATCCACTTTAAAAGTTGCAACCCTTAATTTACTTGTATATGGATGGAGTGGAGACCTTCTTGATTAAGGCCAATGGCTTCGTGAATTTGGAATCCTTTAAGGAACCTAATCATTTGAAGGTGATGTTGTCTAAGAGGTTATTCTTCAATCTGGTGGCTATTAATTTTTAAATGTTCTTATAGATGTTGTTACATAGGGAAATAGGTATGAAATTGTCGAATGAGCTGGGATTGTCAGTTTTTGGAATCAACACTATAAAAATAGCATTAAAAGAAGCTAGAACTTAACTTGTGGTTCTAGAGTATCCAACCATCCTCAAAATATCATCCCCTAAAAATTCAAAACATGTCAGGTAAAATTTACCTGATCCCGTTTGCCCTGGGGCTCTTATCTTTCTGAAATATCTACAAATCCCTCATCAATTCCTCCTTTGTAATTTCTGCCATCAAATTATTATTTCCTTCTGCATATAGAAAGTTGGGAAATAGCTTGCAAATTTTGGAATATCATCAATAATGACTCTGTGATCAACTTTAAACAATTTTTTAAAGTGAGAGGAGTCAAGCTCTACAATATTTTCAAATGAGTTTGTTGATGAGCCATATGGTTTGTCAATGGCCCAAATAATGTTTATGGCATTTCTTTGATTTGCAAAATGGTGGAGAATTTAGTATTCTCGACCCCCGCCTGTAACCATAGATCTCTGCTTTTTAGTCTCCATTCCTTTTCCATGTTTAAAAGTATTTGTCTTCGTCCCTTTTCTAGGTATTTTAGCTCTTCTTTTTGTTGGTCAAATATTGAGCCCAAGCCCTCTTTTTCCAACCAATATTGAAGCTTTGATTCTATGTCCAGGATCTCATGGTCTTGTCTTTGTCATCTCTCTTTATTTCAACTAATAACGGTCTCTTTTTCCCTTTTGATGTTTGATGGGAATTGAAGGGAGGGGGACTCCAGGTGGTCTGGATTGAATGGAATCCATGAAGTTATGATTAAATCAATGAAATACGGGTCCTCTAGCCAATTTGAATTGAGTTTGAAAGAGTTAGGGGGATTTCTTGCACTAGGGGCCATCTCTAGGAAAATATGACTATGATCAGAGTCCTCGCCATAAGAGACCCATTGTCGAAAGCACAAATTTCCATCAATAAAAGCTTCAGAGAGTAGAAAATGATCAAGGATTTTTTCCACTCGAGCTTCCCCAGAACACATATTCTTTAAGTTTGGAGAGTATTGTGCAAGTTGGATGCTGAAAATACCTACACGCTCCAGCCTATGAATAAGAAAATCAATAGGTGGATCTATATTGGTAGTCGAAGACCAAATTTCACATGTTCCTAGCGTGAAATTTAAATCACCTCCTATCATTATTGTCCCAGATTTGATGAGGGAAAGATTCAATGTCTGATCCCAAAACAATTTCCTATCTATGTATGGCCCATAAATATTGAGATAGAGAAATTCCATGTTCAACTCATTGGAGAGGAAGGAAGTATCCAAGCCTATTTGGAATTCCCACAAATTCTATAATTTTAGGGTGGAGGACCTCCAACCTATTAGAAGTCCTCTCGAGCGACCTTCAACATTTGAGCCTAAAAAATCCAATTTAGGGAGTGCTGAGGAAAAAGTTTTTGAATTTCTGTCTCCATCCATTATGGTTTCTTGGAGCAACAAAATAGAACGGTTATGAATTTCAATAACCTCCTTATGGCCAATTTCTGAGAGGGATTGGCCAACCTTTGAGAGTTTAATGATGAAATAATCATGATGAGGGGGTGTGAAGGGTTGATGCTCTAAGGGCCCCAATAAGATATTTTTCCTGTCTGAATGAACTTCTAAAGTAGCTTGTTGTTGAGCTAGGGATAACAAGGATTTCATGCCTCGATGGGAGGTCTTTATCCATTTTTCATCATAAGAGCCAAGTCCTCCCTCTACGCCTAAATTAGAGAAGGCGAGACATTGGGAAAGGGATCGAAGATTATATTTGGGAGAAGGGGATGGAGG
>SNQJ01S0157856.1:11389-22085 GCA_010110895.2 Picea sitchensis
GGGGGGGGAATCTAACCAAGGTTTGATATCAATTTGTTGTGCAAGAGATATTAGGGGAGTAGGTTGAGGACCAAAAAGGCTAGAGAGGATGGAGAGGAAGTCAATACCAGGCCTTGGATCCTGGCCTGTCAAATGATCCCCAAAAGACCCAAAACACAACCCCAAGTCTAATGAAGGATCAATGAGAGTGGATGTAGGAAAAAATTACCCGATATGTCCTCATAAGCAACGAGAAAAGCATGAGAGGTGCTGGAGGAAACTGGGTATGATCTTGAGAGATTAAAGGTTGTTCACGCTGCTTCTCCTCATGATCCTCCCTTATCCAATTTCAACTCTTAACTAATATGGAGCACTCATTTGAAATATGACCATAAATATGGCACCTCCCACATCAAAACGAGATTTCGTCATAGTCAAGTTCCTGATGGAATACCTTATTTTTTCTCTGAATAGTGACATAATCTGCTATACCCCCATATAGCTTTAATCCCACTAGTATATAGGCCATCCCCATATATCTTGCAGACTAGTATGAGAAGTCAGTTTCATAAAAAAAACCTAATGCATTCTCTATCTCATAGAATACATCTTCATACCACAAGATGATCGACAATCCTAGCCATGTGTAACATCAAGCCTCTTTGTTTCAACGTCAAAATATATGGACCATCTCTTGAGAAAGAGTGCTTGTGTTCCACATTTCCAACATGAGTTCATGATTTCATTTGCATCAGAGCCAATTTTCAGAATCTAATCCAACCATCCTTTGGCTAGTACATGACTCTTTGGTTGATACCCCATGAGGATGACAAAGTTTTGGCCAATCCATTTTTTTAAAGCCTCCGGTGACATATGTTTGCTTACAAAGTGACCCATTTGGGCCGTTCTCTGCAATTTTGATTTCCCCAAGAACCATGATGATGCATTCAAGTTTTCTTTTTACACATTTTCTGTGATGCCTTTTCTCATCCATGGACCCAAATTTGGGCTCGTCCATTGTGGGGGAGGGAGTTCACCACACACCGCCTCTCATCATGTCTTCAGAGAGGAAATTTCCAATTAAACCCTTGTCTTTAGGTTCCACCAAATATGATGAATTACAAGGATTAGACTGGATCCCTTGATCCATATCCCATGAGACATCATCATTTGTGGGAGTGATCCTATCCAACCATGAAAAATCATCAATACTTGGTTCAACATTGGCTACAAGTGAGTAGACATGAGTTGGATTTTCATCTTGTGGGGAAGGTTTATCCTCAAGAAACTTAGATACATTTGCGTTTGGAGAGGAGTTTGGTATTGTCCTACCCTCCACAATTTTCTAATCCACTGAATTCTTCAATGGCTCCCAAAGATCCGTAATGATGGAATGTAGAACATCTTAAGTGTCATGCTCCAGTGGTCAATTGAGCCATTGTCAACAATCTCCATATCTCTGTGAGGACTATATGGTAATACTTGCAAGGGAGTCTTCTGAATAGTCGACCAAATCTTTGTCCATTGGGAAGAGCACAAGAAAACGTGACACAAAACGATCTTAGGTGAGGTGCATCGCCAAGTGGAGCTTATTGTTGAGGTGAGGAATGGTAATGTCCTCACTCAATAATTTTTTAATCTCATTAGGCTATATGAGATAGGTGGAAATGTTAGCCTATTCAAAAACATCAATCAACCCTCAAGAAATAAGTTCTTGGGCTTGATGTTATTATCAGATTTGTATGTTTCGCTGAAAATAAACTTAAAAAATATAAAAAAAATGTTTATGAATAAATTTTACAAGAATTAAAATGAATAAATACAAGAACCCATACAACTAAAAACCAGTAAACCACAAGCCTCAAATTGAGAAAAAACCAGAAATGATTTTATTAATGACTTTTCTTAGATACAACCAAGTTCCTCTTTACAAAACCCTGCGAGGGTTTTGACCTGAATTAGACTTAGAAGTCTAGGCTGGAATTTTGAATCATACAAAGACAATTGATGTTTGAAGGAAAAAGACCAAGACTTAAACAAACGAGATCAATCCAAGCTACAAACTCATCGTCTTGACTCTTCTAAAGAATGTCAAAAGTCTATGCTTTCCAGTCCTTTCTTCTTTGCCACCTTTAGAGTAATCCTTATTAGAAGTATCTCTCTCTATTTTTTCCCTTTCCTTGTCCTTACTTTCTTCCTTTTATTCTTCAAAAAGTAGTTTTCAATTGGTTCAACTACCTTTTGTTACTATAGTTAAATAAATTTAATTAATAATAGGAAAACTTTATTTATGAAAATGATAAATAATAATAATATTTAATATTTAATAGACGAGGCTCCTATATATATTTATTTGTTTTACTTTCAATATTCCCTTGTTTCTCCATAATTTACTCACATATCATGCTGTAATGTCCCCAACCACCCAAGTTGGGCCATGTCACACAATCTCAACTTCCGTCGCTCTGATATCATCTTGTAACTATGTCATGGATTCTACTCAATAACATAGGTCTGCACAGTATCACTTGTAGTAACACGCATAACCCCACGTTGAGTCGTGCCTAACCAACTTTCTTCTTTTACACAACTTAAAAAAAAAACAACGGAAGTAACACACTACAATTGTGTGCACAAGCATTATGAATACACAACACTTCTATGTGTGTAATTTATATAAAACATATGCTCATTACTACGCGCGCAACCATTCTGGCATCACACATAAATTTTGTTTCCTTGTGCAGGCGAACTGCTTCCCGGTGCACACCAACAAAAACCAGTCTCTTGTTCACATAGAGTATTTCCCACATGCACGATCATTATAGCTTCTCCACAAATAATGATGAACATTAACACAAGGATAACTTTACAGGAAAACTAACAATAAATTTCATACTCATGCACAACTATAGTAATGAATATCCACACCACACTTACGTGTGCAAGCAACATTATACAAAATAACAACAATTACTTATATGAAATGATATATAAGAATTAAGCCCATATCAACATAGATAATTAAGCACACAGTAAACGAGACAAGCACATAAAGACACTTATCTTTTATGAAAGTCACCAACTACGCGTAGAGCTCAGACATTCCTCCTAGCCATAGAATTTGTTGCTCATAATATCTTAGCAACATGCCACCCTCAAGTTGGGTCTTAACTCCACTAGAGAAAAAAGGGTTCCTAATTCCAAGCTAAGGTCTGATACTCAACATCATTTCTCAATCCAAGGTTCCACTATTGCAACCAACCTACAATCTCTCATTCCCCATGCACATGTTACACCCACGTAAGTGTGCCCCTTCTCTTATCAATAGTCCCTTGACTGCCCCACTTCCCTTCCAGGGTTCCAGTAATAGACCGAACATGAAGTCTCAGAGCCCTGCAACTAATGCCCAGTGCACCAAGGAAAAATTCCCAACAAAAATCTCACTTGGAGAGAGTGCTCATGGGCCTGAAAACCCATCTCTTCGATAACAAATCTATCACTTGGAGAGAATGCTTATAGGCCTGACAACCTGCCTCTTCGACAACAAATCTCTCACGCAGAAAGAATGCTCACGGGCCTGTCAATACGCCTCTTCGAAAAAAAACCGGTTTTTCCTAAGCACATGTTTATACAATGACAGTGTGAAGTTCAGATAGTCAGAATGATGAAGGAGAAAATGAGTGACTACCAAAAATACACTAAGGCTCAAAAACATATTTGCATGCCCATAACTGGACACTTGTCACCTTCATAAGTAGATTTAACCACTTGGTGACTCGTTCCCATCCCCGAGAACTTAGGATAAAACAATTTATCCATAAATTATACTTTTTTAGAAATATTAATAAAATATTCCCTAGGACTTAAGTCCCTCCCCTTTTCTCTTTCTTGGTGGAGTTATCCCCCCATCTCTAATCGTCTGATCTGACTACGCGCAATTATGTGATATTATTGATAACTTGAGTATGATTACACTTTACATGGATATGCACACTAGCCTATTTCCATCTCGGCTCACCCGACTCATAACCACATAGGCTCATCGGCCTCAACATACATACATACATACATACATACATACATACATACATACATATATACATATACATATACATATACATACATATATATATATACTCAGTCCAATGCACATGTCCAGTTAATTTCTGCGCACTTTCTCAAGTGCGCACAACACTGTGAAATGTGGGCACTTACCGAGGTGTGCGCAATACTTTGAAATGTGCACACCCTTTCCTTCAGTGCAGTTACCCAGGTGCGCACAAAACCAAAACTTGGTGTCAAGAGATCACCAACCTATATGTACATTTACATTTATAATTGGTACCAATGGATCACTAGCCTATATGTACAATTACAATGGGTTCAGATTAGGGACATTACATTCCCCTACCCCTTATACACCTATACATTCAAAATTTCAAAAACCTTCAAAAATATATAGATACTCTACCCGCATAGCATCCTTGCGCTCCCAATTTGCATCCCCAGGACCGTACCAGGTCCATTTGACCCTTACCAACTCCATGATTCGATTCCATAGCTGCTTGATTTTTCGATCCAATATGCAAACATGTCGCACTCGAAAATCACCTTCTGGTTCCACCTAAATCACATTCCATTCAATAATATGATTAGCATCAGGTACACAATTTTTAAGCATTGATAAATGGAAAACATTATGAATACACAAGGATGCAGACAATGCAAGCATACATGTGATACGACCAATCCTCTATATAATTTCAAATGGTCAATAGTAGCGCGCTGCTAACTTAGAACATATTCCCAACTTGAGGGAACTACGTCTACCTTTCACTTTCAAGAACACGTGGTCACCCACTTTAAACTCTCTGTGGGTTCTGCCTTTATCTGCACAAATCTTCTTCCTGTCTTGGGTAGTCTTTAAATTTTTCCTTATCTTTACCATCTTCTCTTCCATTTCCCTAAGTAGATCTGGCCCAACCACTGCGTGGTCTATTGGGTTGTCCCAACTCACTAGCATGTTGCACTTTCTACCATAAAGTGCTTCAAATGGGCTCATCTTTAAAAATTCTTGATACCCATTGTTGTAAGAAAAATCTACCAAGTGAAGGTAGTCTTCCCATTTTGATGGTTTATCCATCACATACATCCTGAGCATATTTTCAATCACTTGATTTACCCTTTCTATTTATCCATCTGTCTCAAAGTGATATGCTGTGCTAAAGTTTAGTTTTGTCCCAAATCCTTTGAATATCCCTTTCCAAAATTTCGAGGTGAAATTGGAATATCTGTCAGACACAATTGTCTTAGGTACACCATGCAACTTAGCAATTTCTCACATGTATAATTCCACAATGTTGGCTGAATCCTTGTGTGTTGACTTCACTAGAATAAAATGGGAAACTTTAGTAAGATTTTCCACCACTACCATAATAGAATCATGTTGGTTAGCAGTCCTAGGAAACTTAGTAATGAAATCCATGGTCACAACTTCCCACTTCCACTCTGGAATGGGAAAATACTGTAGCAAACCAGCTGGATATCTGTGCTCAGCCTTGACCTTATGAGATTCAAGGCATCTAGCAATAAAATCAACAACCTCATTTTTCATACTTGGCCAATAGTATTGTTTTTTTACTACAACAATTGTCTTCTGGTATCCCGGATGTCCATCATAGGGAACCTTAGGCATCTATGACAATAATAGACTTTTCAACTCCTGATCATTTGGCACATAGACTCTGTGCCTATACATGAGGATTCCATCCTCTCTTAGCTCATAACCTTCCAATTTCCATTGTGACATACCGTGTTGTAAGTTCTCCTTTATTTCCACATATCATTGATCTGACTTGGAAACCTCTATAATTTTTTCACACAAATCAGATTTGTACAAACTAATGGTTGTAACTTGCATCTCATGCACCCTCCTGCTAAGTGAGTCAACCACATTGTTCTCTTTTCCTCTCATATGATTTATGTCAAAGTCATACTCATTGAGGAATTCTAACCACCTACTTTATATGGCATTTAAAATTGGTTGTCCAAATAGATACTTCATATCACTATGGTCTGTCCTCAACTCAAATATTTTACCCATGAGACAATGCCACCACATTTTCAAGGCATGCATTATGGCTGTCAATTCTAATTCATGAGTAGCATAGAGCCTTTCATGCTCTTTTAACTTTCTTAATTCGTAGCACACCGCATGCCCATTCTGACTAAGGACTCCATCGAGCCCTTCCTTGCATGCATCCATGCACACAACGAAGTCTACATTTGAATCAATAATTCTCAAAATTGACACACTTGTCAACAAACTTTTCAAGTGCTAAAAACTGCTTGCACATCCAAAGTCCATTCAAATTGCACATCTTTCTTTTGTAAGGATGTAATTGGGTGCACAATTTTTGAGAAGCTTTCAATAAAACTTATGTAATATCCTGCAAGTCCCATAAAGGACCATACCTTGGTGACNACATTTCTTGGTGTCGACCATTCCTCAATGGATTTTATCTTTTCCGGATCCACCGCTATTCCCTCCTTGGAAATGATATGACCCAAATAATGAATCTGTCACTGGTAAAGTGAGAACTTGACCAAATTTTCATATAGTTGATGATCCCTCAAGAATTGTAGCACCATCCTCAAGTGTTTCTCATGCTCTTCTTCAGACCTTGAGTAAATAAGTATGTCATCCAAAAATACAATGACAAACTTATCTAAGTATTCTTTGAAACTCCATTCATCAAACACATGAAGACAATTGGTGCATTTATCAATCCGAATGGCACCACTGTGAACTTGTAATGTTCATACGTCGTTCTAAAGGAACTCTTGCTGATGTCTTCTTCTTTTATTCTCACTTGGTGATATCCAAATATGAGATCAATATTTGAAAATATATGTGCACCCCTCAGCTAATCAAAGAGGTCATCTATCCTTGGTAAAGGATAATTGTTCTTTACTGTTACTTTGTTCAACTTCCTAAAGCTGATACAAAGTCTTAGCGTACCATACTTATTTTTTCACGAACAATACTCGGGCACCCCAAGGTGACACACCTTGGGAATATATATCCCTTCTTCAGAAGCTCTTCAAGTTGCATATGTAATTCCTTCATCTATGGCATACTCATCCTAGAAGGAGTCTTGGATACAAGCGCTGATCCCGACACCATATTTATAGAGAAATCAATATCTCATTTCGGTGGCAACCCTGGTATATCTTTAAAGACATCTTCAAATTATTTAAGTACTGCATAGTCTTCAACATTTGGCACTTTTTCCTTAGGTGCCTCTTCCATGTGCGCTGCAAATACTTGACATCCTTTCTTGTAGCTTTTCTTCAATTGCAAGGTTGCAACTTCTCTGATAGTTACAAGTTTTGGAATGCCTTGAACTATTATTAAGTTTCCTTCCTCATCCAACAAGTAAATGCCTTATTGTAATAGTCAAGGACTACATGATACCGGTCCAACCATTCCATACTAATGAATCCATACTAATGAAGCAATCATACAAGCCCAAAGGTATGATATTCAAATAATCCTTTGTGAGCAGTCCATTCATATCCATTGGACATGCCTTAACCATATCATTAATTTTGTTGTTTTCCCCTATAGCTAACTGCACCAACCAAGATTTTCCAATCTTGCTTATTGACAATCAAAATATTTCCACCATCTTAGGATCTAGATAACTATGACTAGCTCTTGAATGAATTAAAATAGCAATAGGTTGGTCATTAATATTACCTTCCACTTCAATCATGTGCGATTGAAACTCATCTTGCTTGTTATCTAGGGCTGCGTAAATCATAGGTACATTTCTACCCATGTCTTCAACTGTCGCAACTTGTTGTACACTATGCACAATCCTCGCTTTTTCACCTCTTCGAGGGAAATCCATGCACATATGATCTCCACCACAACTCCAACATTGAATAGGTTGTTTCCTTGGCCTTTTCTCCACTTTCTTCGTCATTATGGACTCCTTGGTAGTTGGCTGTTCTTGTGCAGGATTCCTGAAAAATGGTTTCTTAGTCCCCTTCTTCCTATGTTTCACCTTGCTTTTCATCTCGTCTTCCCAAGCCTTTTGGAAAGTCGGTCTTCCCCTTTGCTAATCATAAATACATTTAAAACACCTTGTGGTTTCCTCAAAAGTATTGGGGTCATAATATTGTATCTTGTCACTGATAAATGAGGGAAACCCACTTATGTGCCTATGAATTTTAACTTTCTCATCCGTGATGCCTCTGACATATTTCAACAACTCTAAGAATAGTCTTTGATACTCATCTATTGTCATACTCCCAAGCTTGAGTTCAAAGAACTCCTTCATTTTCTTTTCATAGTACCTCTTGGTTAATTATTTATTTTGTAAATACCTCTTGAAATCCATCCAAGTAACTTTGTTTTCATCAATGTGTTGCACTTGCATGAACTGATCACACCACATTGATGCTTTTCCTTTTAGCTGATAGATGACAATTCTCCCTTCTTCCTGCGCAGAATAATTATGCAGCTGGAAGTACTTCCTCATACCCAGTAGCCATGTCTCCACATATTCATCCTTCTCGTTCTTACCGTCAAAGGTAGGAGGCTTGATCTTATTTATTTCTCCATGTAGCTCATCCACCCTAATCCTTCTCTTATGCTTTCTGTCAGGAGATGGACTTGAGCTATTGCGTGCTTTCCTGAATGAATTCTTTGGCGAGTGAGGTCAATGCCTACCAACACTTCTTGGTTCTCTTCTCTTCTCATTGTGAGACCTACGACTCCTTGACTTACTTGTCTATGTCTCCTTATACATTTTCTTTTCTATTATGTCCAAGCTTTGCATCAATTTTACATTGAATTCATATCGCTGCTCCTTGGATTTTATAAGCCTGTCATTGTGAGCTTTATAACTTTGGACATATTTTTGTAATCCATTTATGGTTTCTACCAAGTTTATGCGCTCCTCCTTGGATTTTGTACCATCAACATCCAAACCGATATACAAGTCCCTGAATTTATCATCAGGGATGTAAGTCCTCTATGCATATTCCATGCTTTTGACCTTCTGTGTTGATTCTGTCCTTCTCTAATCATTGATAATTATGAAAAATGTGTAGGCAACAAGATGTGTTAGATGAATTCATGAGACAAATTCATGAAAAATATGCACCATCTTGTCATAATACTTTCTTCTGAAGCCCATGCGCGCACTGGTATTCAACACACACCAATTTAGGATGTCAAAATTTAACATGCACATCGTGTATAAGTATTACACATGTACCACAATTGGCTCCGTGTAGCCCAAGAATTTAGTGCACACACCCATGCACCATTGTTTATTGTGCAGTTCCAGTGTCACACCCCGCAATATCAAACATTTAACACACATTTTTTCATTCTTATTTTATGCACACCATGGTCACGCTGTGATTCCAAATTCGACCACTTACCAGTATGAAACTTGCTTTAAGTAAGTACTCATCCCATGCAAGCTCTGTGTTGAAATTAGAGCTCTGATCCTTCTTGTTGTCCTCTGGCCCATACAAGTCTAGTGTTGAACCAATTGCTCTGATGCCACACAGTAATGTTCCCAACCACCCAGGTTGGGCCACGTTACACTATCTCAACTTATGTCGCTCTGATATCATCTTGTAACTCTATCGTGGATTCTACTCAATAACATAGGTCAACAAAGTATCGTTTGTAGTAATGCACATAACCCCAAGTTGATTTGTGTCACACTAACTTTCTTATTTTACACAACTTAAAAAAAAAAAACAACGGAAGTAACACAATACAAATTCACACACAAGCATTCTAAATACACTACACTTATGTGCACATAATCCATACTGAACATAGTCTCATTACTGCATACACAACCATTCTGGTGTCACATGACAATTCTCCTTGTGCGTGCAGACTGCTTCCCAGTGCACACCAACAAAAACCAACCTCTTATGCACACAAAGTATTTCCCGCATGCGCGACCATTCTAACTTCTCCATGAAGACTCATGACCATTAACACAAGGATAACTTAACAAGAAAAATAAAAATAACTATCATACTCATGCACAACTATAGTAATGAATATCCACAACACACTTATGGGTGCAAGCATCATTATATAGAATAACAACAATTACTTACATGCAACAACATACAAGAATTAAACCCATATCAACATAGATAATTAAGCACACAATAAATGAGACAAGAACATAAAGACACTTATCTTTTATGAAATTCACCAACTACGCACAGAGCTTAGACGTTCCTCCCAAACATAGACTTTGTTGCTCATAAGATTTCAACAACAGGTCACCCCCGAGTTGGGGCTTAACTCCACCAGAGAGAAAAGGGTTCCTAATTCCAGGCTAAGGTCTGATACTCAACATAATTTCTAAGTCCAAGATGCCACTACTGTAACCAACCTACAATCTCTCATTCCCCACGCACATGTTACACCCAAGGAAGTGTTAAGAACCAAATATCAATATAGCATAGAAAAACCTCAGAATAAGTACTCAACGCCTTGAAAAAGAGATAATTCAGACAATAAGCCTCTTCGAGGGGTCAACCCCCTTTTACCCCACATAAATGTTCAAGTACAAGATGATTCCAAATGAAAATGTCTCCTTGGTATATATAGGAGACTAGGAGGTATAATTACAACTAATGGAATAAAACCGACATAAATAAA
>SNQJ01S0157856.1:22095-38987 GCA_010110895.2 Picea sitchensis
CACTCTGTCAACCCCCTAAAAATCACAAGTGTTGAATGGGTTCAGCCTAGAAGAAGAAGATATAACATGATTGAAAGGAGTCAAAAGAAGAACAGTCCAACACTAGTTACTCCACTCAACACTAACACCCAAGTGGAAGAAGTAAAAACTTCCCCTAGTCCATGGGGATCAAAATAATCTAAAGGGAAATCACCTCAAAGGAAGGAAATAGTAACTCCACTTCCCACAGAAGGGACCTCCAAAACAAAGACTCGTGTAGAGAAACTTCTCTATGCCACCTTGTTGGAGTTAGAAAAGGCCAAAGTTGATGCTATCAAGTGAAAGTGAATGGTAGAGGATAACAAAGGAAAACATAAAGAAGAGGCCCCTCAAGAATCCTCTCAAGAATTGGAGATACAACTCCAACATATGCAAGATAATTTTCAAATCATGACAATGCAAAAAGTTGAGTACAACCAGAAGTTAGAAGTGGAAAACTAGAAGCTACAACATCAATTGGATAAGGAAAAAAGAGGGTTGGTTGATAAGAATGAACGTATAGAGATCATGGGGGATGCAGTAAAGACAATAGCCAAAGTTTCCTTGGAGATGTTAGAGTTAAAACAACTTGATAGGATATATACATTGTTCCTAAATGAGAAATGGCAGAAAAATTAGAATGAACATTTGGCTCAGTTAGTGAAATTCAACCTTGAAACTCCCAAGGACTTCTTGGATGCATACCAGGGCTACAACATGGAGGAAAGGGTCATGATGTGTGAGTTTTACTTACACAACATCGTCCTTCCACACCCCTACAATTGGAATCCAAATCCATATGTGGGGGATGTATAGATGATGGCCTTTGCATCACATCTAAGGCATGAAGAGATGAGGGAATATGAATTAAATAAATACAAAGAATAAGAACTGCAGACCGCCTTGTGTATTAGAGCTGACGAAACTAGACCAGGGTATGTTATAACCAACCATCACAACCTATCTTTAGATAAATACGGAGCTCCATTTTGGAAAACCAAACATAGATAAGAAATGGCCCACTTGGATGAATCATTGAGACTTTTGGGGGATGAGGTACCAGAAGCTTTCCACAAGAGGTGGCACTCCTTTCCTCATAACTTGCATATTAGAGAGCCTCATTCTCCCAATGCCCTACAACTTGATCTCCTAAGAACCCCCTAGTAAAAAGAGGAACTAAGGAATATGAGAATAAGTTGGATTGGGCTGAGGATGAATCCCCCACTCCTTCTTCCTATAGCACCAATGGTTAACCTTAAAAAATAAATGGAAGAAGAGGAGTGGGCCAAGATAATAACAAACAAAGGGTATCATGATCAACAAGCCATCACAATATATGTGGCATGGCACTTAAGCATGGATTTATTGAACAAAAGATTAATGCATAGCAATAGAATGTTGTATAAAAACATCAAGAAACAATA
Organism: Picea sitchensis; assembly: GCA_010110895.2. NCBI lineage: Eukaryota > Viridiplantae > Streptophyta > Pinopsida > Pinales > Pinaceae > Picea > Picea sitchensis. The sequence goes on from SNQJ01S0157856.1 coordinate 23,538, forward strand.
CAACAACCCAGCAGTGGGCAGGAACCTAGTGGGAAACAACAACAATAGTAAGAACATAGGAACAAAGTTTTGTTGCATAAGGGTGTGCAAAGTTTCAATTGGGGGGTGATGATGAGAAAAATTATTGCTAACTCAAAGGATCATCATAGGCACATTTTTCCACCATTGTTCATCCATATGGATGTTGATGGCCTCCCACCTATTCCATCTGGCTCATTTTAGCAATTTTCCAATTTGGTAGGTTTTTCCTAGTTTTTGGGTCTATGACTTTTGGGGTCGTTTTGAGGCCCTAAACAAAATTTTTAGGGATAATCATAGTTATACTATAGATAGATTCAATTACTATGGAAACATGTGTAGTCCTTGGATATACCTTTCCAACAGGCTATCATGCGCCTAAAACGGATATCGTATGAAAAAGTTACAACCTCGGGAAGTTGATGTAATAGCTTACCCCAAAGGGGCCCACATGATTTTTGGCGCTTCATCTCATAGGGTTAGGTTTATGGATGTCTACGGTTTTGGAATTCTTGTTTATTGTAAAAATTCTTGGAGAGCATCATTGTAACCATCTTCTTGCGAATGAGCGCAACCGTCACATCTCTTCTCAGAGATAAGCCGCCACCATTCTAGCAAGCTTGTTTTCCGCTGCATTTTACAGTTTCAACACATTTTCTTATTGAATAGAAACATGTTTTATTGTATCTATGTTATTGTATCTCTGTTATTCTTGTGTCTTTGTGTTGAGAATAATAATAACAATTTGTATTCATTTTCCTTATGCTCATAAAATATGGATCAGCGGTATCAGAGCAGTATGCTCCTTGTATTTCTTAATGCATGTCCCCGACGAGGTCAGGGTACAAAGAATTGGGTCTCAAACTTGTTTCTCTTGAGGAAAAAATCTCTCGCACGCCAAGGTGACCTCTCATGGAAGGTGAAAATAAAGATGACGAGACATGAGATCCTTTCAAAATGTTTCTCAAGGAAGCCCTCATGCAACAGAGGAACGAAATGATGGATAGTTTTGCGCAAATACTTCGGCAACTAAAAATAGGCGACGCATATTCCTCGAATGGAGGTGTCTCCCCCTTCAAGGTAAAAATAAACTTTGATATTCCCATATTTGAAGGTCAAATAGGCGCAAATGTTGTAAACAAATAGTTAAATCTGCTAGACGGGTATTTTTCTGTCCATAACTTTTTGAACATAGAAAATATTATGTTTTCGCTCATCAAAGTCGTCCCCCGTGTCAAATATTGGTGGGAGACTTTCTGTGTGAAAAAGGAAACAGAGGAACCCTCATTATTTACAGTCACGGTCACCCGGGATTCCTTCAGGGACACTATCAAGGAACAATACTACCCTGACGGAATTTATGACGGCATGTATACAAAATGGACCACACTGCGACAAGAAAGAGACCAAGCAATGCCAAAGTTCACAAATATCTTCCATACCTTGCGCACCAAGCTAGGTATCAAATATTCTGAGCGACATCTGGTGCTCAAGTACCACGGTGGTCTGCATAGATACATCCATGCCGAAATGGAGGTTTTAGACATCTCTTCCTTGGGCGCGGCCTATCGATATGTCGTCAAAATTGAGCAAAAGACGTGGAAATTTGGGTCAGGGAACCCCTCACATTAGAAACAACTAAAGGGAAGTCCCAACCCATAGAACAAAGGACAGAGAAAATATGGACATACTTAGGACAACCAGTCTAGGCCGCAAGCAAATAAGGACACCAGAAAGACAAAGAAAGATACCGGGAAGTGGTGCGACTTCCATAAGATCCCCTAGAATAACATTGTTGATTTTAACTCCAAGCAATCACAGGTGGCTGACGTGAAAGCATATGAATCAGATGCAGGTTTTGACTCTAAGTTAGAACTAGAAAGGGGGAGACGGATCATTGACACGAAACCTAGTTCCACTATTGCTACCACCAAGGTCCAGCCCGGTGAACCAAATGAGCCAGAAAAAGGAGAGTGCCTCTTTCATTCATATATGTGGGTAAAAGACACCCCACTGCACTTTATCGTTGATAGCAGTAGTGAGAAGAACCTCATCTCAGAATAGTTCGTCAAGCGGCTAGCCCTGCTGACAACGCTACACCCGCAGCCATACACCATTGGATGGCTCTGCCAAGGAAGCGATCTTCACATCAGCCAATAGTGTCACATGTCATACGAAATCAAGCCCTTCAAAGATGAGGTATTGTGTGATATTTATCCTCTTGAAGTTTGTAATGTTCTTTCAGGCCAACCTTATTTATGGAAAAATCATGTTGTATATGAGTCTAGGCCTCGCAGTGTTATTATTACTTTGAACATGAAATTAAACAGGATACCCGAGGCAGTCCCACCTAGTGTTATTTCCTTGATCTCTGGCAAGCAGTGCAGGAAGGTCATCTCTCAGACCGGTAGTTTGTCTTCTTTGTGATTCTCTCTTAGAGCGAATGAAATATTGCAGCCACATCCACGGCCAACCTCTCCACATAGAAGAAGCAAGTGGACAAGGTCGTGGAATAATACAAAGATATCTTCTCCTCACCTACCAGGGTACCTCTTCATTGTCAAGTCAAGCATCCCATCGATCTAACCCCCGACACATCATTACCCAATGGGCCAGTCTACCGTCATTATCTGTTAGAAAATGAGGAGATCAAGCGACAAATCTAAGAACTACTCCACAAGGGGCACATCTATCCCATCTCATCGCCTTATGGGAGCCCAATCGTGCTAGTGCAGAAGAAAGACGGGACCTGGCGACTCTGCATTAATTACCAGACCCTAAATAAAACCACAGTCAAAACCGGTACCTGATTCCCAAAATCTACGATCTCCTTGATCAACTCAAGGAGGGTAAATACTTCAGTAAGATTGATTTAAAGTATGGCTACCACCAGGTCCCCATAAAACAAAAAAAATGTCTGGAAGACTGCCTTCAAGTCAAAATAAGGTATTTTTGAATGGTTGTTCATGCCCTTTGGTTTGACAAATTCTCCAGCATATTTCATGAGGATGATGGACAATATCATGTGACCTTTCATGAATACTTTTGTAGTGTTGTATCTGGATGACATCCTCAACTACAACAAGACTTGGGCGGAACACTTACAACATATTCAACAGGTTTTTCACACTCTGTGATAGCACAAGATATATTCCAACTCAAAAAAATGATCCTTCGGCATGGAGAGGGTCCAGTACCTAGGCTACATTGTGGATCAACATGGTGTGCATGTGGATCCAGCCAAGATGCAGGTAATCCATGACTGGCCAGCCCCAACCACACTCACTCAAATTCAGAGCTTCTTAGGCCTTGCCAATTTCTATCTCAGGTTCATGTTGGGATTCTACCATATTGCATGGGCCCTTAGCCAAGTAACCAGAGGTAGTGGTAAGGAAAACAATTTGTGGGGCGTGTACCAACATCAAGCGTTCGATGATTTAAAGAAGCATTTGTGTTCAGCCCCAGTACTTTCATTACCGGACTTGCAACAACCCTTTGAGATCAAGATAGATGCTTCGGACTATGTTGTGGATGCATTTCTCACTCAGAACGACCACCCCATAGCCTATCATAGTGAGACACTATTAGATGTTGTATGTAAGTACCCTACTTATGAGAAAGAAATGTACTCCATTATGCAAGCCTACCACCAGTGGAGACATTACATTCTCGGGAAGGAGACAATCATCCACATGGATCATAAACCACTGCAGTTAATGTAGACACAAGGAAAATTGCATAATGACCGCCATCAGATCTGGTCCACATACTTGCAGCAGTTCCACCTCAACATCAAGTATAAAACAGGCAGTACTGACTGAGTCGTTGATTGCCTCAACCGACCTCTAGTCGCAACACTCACCACGATGAAAGACTCTTGTGTCCATGAGACCTATGGATGGCCCAAACTCTATGAGATAGACCCTGACTTATCCACCACATACCAAATGTTGGGCGCAAACTCAGTTGTCACTAATTTCCATCTTCAGAATGGGCTATTGTGTCAACTGGACCATCTCTGTGTTCCATCAAGCGAGCGAGCGAAAATGATTTTGGAAGCCCACTACAGTCGGGTGGCAGGACACTTCGGTTTCGAAAATTCGTGGTAGTGCTGCAGAAACATTTCTACTAGAAAAAACTTCGACAGGATGTCAACAAGCATATCAGGTCCTACATTGCATGCTCTATTTCCAAACCGACCACTAAGAAATAGGGCTTGTACGCCCCCTACCTACTCTTGAAAGGCCATGGGAATCCATCTCAATGGACTACATGTCGTGTCTTCCATCCACCACGACGGGAAATGAATGTGTATTTGTGGTTGTTGATCGCTTTTCCAAGATGGCGATCCTGACCGCCTGCAAGAAGAGCATCACAGCAAAGGTCACTACCAAGCTCTTCTTTGAATGAGTCTGGGTACATTTTGGAATCCCACAAACCATTGTATCATATCATCACATTATGTTCTAGCCTCTGGTCATTGTTGGACACCAAGCTCACCAAGTCCACTGCCTTCCACCCCCAGAAAGATGGCCAAAATGAGGTTGTTAATCGAATGATAGTGCATATCCTGGGCATGTACAATTCCAAGCACCCCCGCACATGGGATGAGAGTCTTCCCTATGTTCAGCATAACTAAAACATATCCCTACATATCTCAATTAGTCACAGCCCCTTTCAGGTCGGGTTGGGATTTCAACCATTGGGTCCCATGGATGTTGCACTACCTCTTGCGGCCACCCTGGCCGATTCATCACCTTCTCCAACTAAAGCTAAAAAAACCTCTCGATTCATTGAGTGGATCCACCACATCCTCCAACAGGTTCAAGATATTTTGTATAAGTCCAATTCCAAGTACAAGCAAATCCATGATCAACATTGGGTGCCACATAAGTTTCAAGTGGGAGACAAAGTGTGGTTACACTTGCAGAAAGAACGCCTTACAGGGCCCCATCAAAACATTTTCTCACTTTGTTATGTACCTTACACCATCACCAAGGTTGTGGGTGACAATTATTTTGAGCTCAACATTCCCCCTTTCCTTGGCCTGCACCCAGTGTTCAACATGGATCTCCTTCGACCATACTTCCCACCATTGTTGGACACCTCAGAGATAGCAGAACAGTTGACACCAACAGAAATCAACACTGACTACATGAAACAGGCATCCAGTGATAATATTGTGGACACAGAGGTCAAGGGCACTCACAAAAAAAGGATCCATATTTACTGAGTTGTCAAAGCAGGGCAGCTCCTGCACCAAGGCAAGTGGCTCACTTGGGGCCAAATTCAGCAAAAAATTCCTCATCTTATGGGGTCACTCAATGCAATAGAGTCCATTTATTCCTAAGGGGATATTGTTGATCCATATGGATTTCGGTGGCCTCCCACCTATTCCAACTTGCTCATTTTGGAAATTTTCCATTTTGGCAGTTTTTTCCTAGTTTTTGGGTCCCCGACTTCTAGGGCCGTTTTGAGGCCCTAAACAACGTTTTTAGGGCTCGCCACAATTAGTCCACTTCCAAAGTTAGATTCTGAATGCAACATGTGTATTCCTCGGATATACCTTTCCAACGGGCTATCATGTGCCTAAAACGGAGATCGTATGCAAAAATTACAACCCCGAGAAGATGATGTACTAGCTTACCCCAACGGGGCCCACATGACTTTTGGAGATTCATCTCCTAGGGTTAGGTTTTTGGATGTCTAGGGTTTTGGTATTATTGTTTATTGTAAAAAGTCTTGGAGAGCCTCATTTTAACCATCTTCTTGCGAATGAGCGCAACAGTCACATCTCTTCTCATAGATAATCCACCATTATTCTAGCAAGCTTGTTTTTCGCTGCATTTTACAGTTTCAGCACATTTTCTTATTGAATAGAAACCAGTTTTATTGTATCTTTGTTATTCTTGTGTCTATGTGTTGAGAATAATAATAATAATATGTATTCATTTTCATTCTGCTCATAAAATCTGGATCAATGATATGACTAAATATTTTCTTTTGACCATACTTAATAGTAAGCCATGAATATTTTTGCATGTTTCTTAGTGAATAAGTTTTGAGGTAGAATTTTGTCCATACCATACCTTTTTAATCTAATATATATGATAATGGATGTGTGTAGCATCAAAAAGGTCAAAATCCATGAATCAAGCGACCCTAAGGGAACCGAATCCTAGAACCAAGGGATTATGTCTCCCTAAGAGCGTTGTCATCCAAGAATCAAGGGACCTTGTCCCCACCTACCTCTAGAGTGATCTCAGTTAACTAAAGACCACTCCTGGCCAACAACAATTCAAGATTCATATGAGATTGATTGAAATCCCCTATTTCCCCATTCTTCTCCTCAATCTAAGCAAATAGGTCGAGTTCTCAAGATTATATATAGAACTCTAGCCTAGGGAGGAAAACACAGATTTTTGTTGATATTGTATTGAGATTTTGTTAAGAAGACTTTTTGTTGGATACTTATATCTTTTTCTCTTGATGTACTGTTAATGTTGATGGAATAAATATGATCATTTTTTCAACTTATTAGAGTTTTCTCAAGGTTCATTGTGCTTCTTGGGTAGGGACCACTCAAAAGGGCTCAAGGACCCTGTTGAAATTTCCCTTTTTCTTGCATGATTATTGGTTGTTAGTTATCATTTAATTCCCTATTGAATATTAATATAGTCATGCATGATTAATTTGGATTTATGTCAATTTTTCATTAACTGGTTAGTTTCAGTAGGTATCTTGTAGAAAGAGTCAGCAGCCTATTGGGAAGCTATTGGGTGTCTTATAAAGGCCAGGAGCCTCAATCCCACCTCATTTTATTTTTGTCTATATTTTTTTATGCTTCAGAAGACTCATACTATCTTTTTAGGCTTCTTTTTGTCTTCTTGTAGAAGTTTCATGTAAGTCTGTTACATTTATTGTAGAAACTGTGCAGTTCCTATAGAAACTTCCTGTCGAAATTGCTTTAGCTCTAGATATCAATTTCTCTTAACCTTAATTTCATGAAAGTAGCAATAATATATAAGATGGCATCTGGCTTGCTATTGATTCAAGTTTTAGGCATAAAGTAGCTCATTTAGTCCATGCATTAGTTTAACTTCTTTAACTATTTTTTTTTGCCATACACTAAAATGAATTCATGCTCTGCCTTTAGTTTTCTTTTCTATGGTTTAGTATGCTTTATTTTGTGACATTAGATTAGATGTCCTTTAATTCAATCTATATTAATTATCCTTTCAAGTTGGTGTGCTTTTCATTCAAGAAATAGTTTAAAATTTTCTTTCTGACATCTCAATTTCGTGCACATTTACATGCATTTACACCCTTGATCAGTCTCAGAACTATACTACTATTAGTGCATATTTCATATACATGCACAACATCTCTTAAGTTTGTATGAACCCCGGGTTGACAATTAAAGTAAGAAACCAAGGATGCAGTAGCATTATTGTTGTTAATCCTAGGACCATTAGGTAGTACAAGTGGATCCACTTCTTCACAAACCTCAACTTCTTCTCTAATTGGAAGCATGTACAATCACTTTAATCTCATCATATCAACTACAAATCCTACCAAGATCATCAAACAATATAACTTGTTCAAATTTGAAGAAGATGCAAATGCTACTCTATGGCATGTGTGTTCTCCTCTAGATTTGGCTCTAACCACTACACATATTCCTAAATTCAATGATCATTTTCCTAAGTTTTCTGGTAATGGCACTATTCATCAATGAACATATTATTGTCTTTTCAAATGCATGTCATAATATTGGGGCAAATCAAAATGACACATGCATGAGACTTTTTGTCAACTCATTGGAAGGGAAATTTGTAGCTGAATTTTTTGAACTACCACCCAATATCTTCTCAACTTGGGTTGAATTATCGTGTTGGTTCAAGTCTACATATAGACAACCTCAAAGTTCGGTAAACTTACTTAGAGACTACAATATATTTTTCTATAACAACGGTCAAACTGTTATATCTTTCAATTTGTGTTTCACCAAATTATACAATCGAACTCCGGAAATAATTAGACCTCATAATCAAGTTGCATTAATGCATTATTATAATACCTTTCCTTATACCCATCTTCATAGGCTAAAAGAGAATAACGCTACCAGTTTGTGATCTTCATTACAGACATGTTTAGAATTTGAGGAACATTTGGAAAGAACAGGTCTTCTGGTTGAGGACTTTGTTAAACAAAATGATATGTCAAATGTGTTACATTTGGTACAATATATGAGAAATCAGATGATTACTTTCAAGAGAAAAAGGGTGACTTCTACATATTCTCCAGCTGAAAATTCTTCCCAGGCTTCCTTTAGGAATCGGCCTAATAATCTTTAGTCTAATATTTATCTGCCAAAGGTTATTATTTCTAAAACCTTATGCAATTTTTGTGAAGAAAATCACGATGAGAATACATGTGAGGTCAAAAAGAGTGCAAGGGACCGTATCTTTGAAAAAAGAGATGATACTATTATTTCTTCCTTAGATTTGGCTCCAGAAGAGGATGTTATGTTGATTAATACCTGAAACAAATCTTATGCTAACAAGGACAAGAGTGGTCCTCCCATGACTACTTTTTCTCCAAGCTCATCCTCTCAACAAACCAACTCTCATGTTACGAGGGGTACACAAAGTCAAGAGGTTTCTACCTCTTCTTCTTCATCCAAGTACCATATTTTAAAACAACTGGATACAATAAAAGCAAATCCATATTTATTGGATATGGTCACTGCCCCTGAACAACAAAGACATCTAAAATATTTCATGGAAGGTAATGCTTCTATTATTTCTAGTTTATTTGAAGAGAAAAATGAAGAAGGAATGTACATAAATAAAATAGGTGTATATAATCCTAGGAGTTATGTTAAAAACCCTCCCTTCTATGTATCTATAAAGATAATGGATAAAATTGCTCATTGTTTCCTAATTGATGGCAGATTAGGTCCTAATGCCATGTCTAAGATCATCATGGAAGAGTTAGGTATTTCATGTACAAATGAAAATTTGAAGAGAGTGTTGTCTTACAATAGTCATCAACAAGTTACAATTGGTGAAATCAAGGATGTGACCTTAGTTTTATGTGCTCACCCAAAGATGAGAACCACTTGCAATATTTAATTGATTGGCATGTCAGTCAACAACTATTCCATAATTTTGGGAAGAGACTAGAAAGCATTGATTGGCTGATATATTTCACTGGATGAGACACATATGTCCCTTCCCAATAATGGAAACAACATCATTTTTCTTAGGGAAGGACGAATTTATCCTTACATTGAAAGTCTTCCACAACCACATGTAACTTGTATTGATGAAGACATGGGTGTATACTCCATTTTTCTAGAAGAAGATAATAATTTTGTCTTACCACCTCCAGATCCTGAAGATGGAATGTGGCACATGAATTTTGATGGTGCATGATCAAGTGAGGGTAATGGAGCAGACAATATTGTATTCTCCTATGGAAAAGATTCAATATTTTTCTTACAGATCAGAATTTTCTTGCACTGACAATGTCACATAATTTGAAGTCTTGATCCTTGGAATTGAAAATGCTTTCAATATTGGTTGTTATCATATTATTTTTTGGGGGGATTCTAAACTTGTTGTGAATATATTTAGAATAATTTATACCCCCTCAAACAAGTTTCTTAAAAGGTATACACAGGAAGTATGGTATTTAATCCCAGATCTTTTGTCTTTTAACATCACTCATATCAAGAGAGAATTGAATTCTATGGTTGATAGGATTGTTGTGTTTGCAGCCATACCTACAAGTAATTTACTTCCTCAAAGGCTTGATTGTACATTTATGTCTTTGTATCATCCTCACTTTCTAGATAATGTAGAATCATGACAATTTTTTCCTAATGACAGAAGTATTTGTGCTTTCTTGCAGAATGAGACGATTAAATGAAAGAAAATTGTATCTCTAGAAGATAATAAGTTTTGTAAAGGAATGAATCCTTTAGAGAGATAATTCTCATTCAATGATGTTGGAAGAAAAAAGGATAAGGAAGAAGAGGAGTCAAAAAGAAAAATCGGAAATATTGTTTCGATGAACATTGAAACTCAAGAATACCCAAAGATTTTAAAGATTGAAGCCCAATGTTCAGAAAAAGAAAAAGAAAAATTCATGGATTTATTATGTGAATTTAAAGTTGCCTTTGCTTAGTCATATGAGGATCTTCGTGGTTTGTACCCTAATTTTATTCAACATGCTATTCCTATCAAGGATGAAGCAAAACCGGTAAGGCAAAGACAAAGATATATTAATCATGTCTTAGAAGCTACTACTAGAAAGGAAGTTGAAAAATGTATTAATGTTCGCATTATCTTTCCTGTAAAGTATTCTGAGTGGGTATCCAATCTTGTCCCAGTACGAAAGAAGAATGTTGATATAAAACTATCTGTTGATTTCAATGCATTAAATAGCGAAAGTGTGAAAGATAATTGTCCTCTTCTGAATATGGAACTCATTTTGCAGCAAGTGGAAGGGTCACAAATGATGTCCCTCCTTGATGGTTTTTTAGGTAATAATCAGATTAGAATCAAGAGGGTTGACAAGTACGAAACTATATTCACCACACGGTGGGGCACCTTTTCTTATGAAAGAATGACTTTTGGTCTAATAGATGCAGGTGCTACTTTTCAAAGGGATATGCAAATAGCCTTTGAAAATCTTATTCGTAAAATTATAAAAATCTATCTTGATGATTTAACTGTCTATTCTAAAACCGACAAGATCACTTTGATCATCTAAGAAAAGTTTTCCTACATTGCAAAAAATTTGGAATGTCCTTGAATCCTACGAAATCTATCTTTGGTGTCACTCAAGGTAAACTTCTTAGTCATATTATTTCTGATTTAGGAATTATTATTGACCCTGGGAGGGTTATTGCAATTAAAATATTCAAGCTCCTTCATCTAAGAAATAAATTCAATCTTTTATGGGTAAAATCAATTTTGTTAGAAGATTTATTCTAGATTTTTCTAAAATGGTCAAACCAATACAAAATATACTAAAGAAATATTGATCATTCTCGTGGAATGATGACACTAAAAAGGCTTTCATATAAATCAAGAGAGAAATTAGTTGTGCCCCTGTTTTGGAAGAAACAAATTTTGAAAAAGATTTCATTATTTATACCAATGCCACTGAAGAAGCAATATTTGTTATTCTTCTTCGGAAAGATGATCAAAATAATGACCAACCAAAGCTTATCAGATGATGAATTTAAATACACTTTGATTGAAAAACATACTTAAGCTCTTGTAAAATCTATTGAAAAGTTTCACCATTTTATCTTAAGCAAGCACACTCAGGTAAAAGTCCCTTTTCCTGTAGTATAATTTTAGTTTTCTCAAACACATCTCTCAAGAAATATTGCACACTGACTTGATAAGATACAAGAACATGACTTCAAAATCACAAATTATTATACTATTAAGGGATGAGATCTAGCCTTACACCTGGCTCAGTATTTTGAACCAAGTGCTTCTTCTGAAAATGATGAGGATGTCTTGTCTGCATTTTTTCTTGTTGAACATGATAATATTGATTTAGCAAAACATCCTTGGTATCGGGATATAATCTATTATTTTCAATTTCAAAAATGTCCTGATAATCTTGAGTACCATGAACATAGGAGGATTCGTCTTGAAGCCCCCAAATATATAATATTGGGAACGTCTCTTTTCTGCATAACTATTGACGGATTGTTATTATGTTGTGTAGATGATACAACATCCCAAAACATCTTAAACGAAATCCATGGGTCAGAAGATCCAGGTATTTACATTGGTGGTCATTTTGTTGTCAAAGCCAATGCACATAAGATTTTAAGAACTGGTTATTATTGGCCTTCAATTTTCAAAGATTCTTATAAATTTGCACAAGCTTGTATTGATTTCCAAAAGTTTGCTAGAAAAGAAAATTTCTATACCATCCCCTTGCAATTACTCCTTCCTAATTTTCCATTTTCTAAGTGGGGATTAGATTTCATCGGTCCTATTAATCCTTCATCTTCTTCCAGTCATATTTTTATTTTGACAACAATGGACTACTTCACTAAGTGGACTGAAGTTGCACCACTCAAGCATGCACAAGATGATAGGTAATTTCATTCTTGGAATCTAATATATTTTCTTTTTTTGGTCTTCTGATAGAAATCATCTCTAATAATGGGCCAACATTCATATCTACAAAGTTTACCCAATTTCTAAATAAATTTGGGGTGAAGCATCTTACTTCATCTACATACTATTCGCAAGGGAATGGGCAAGTTGAATCTACAAATAAAAATCTCATCAAAATTTTAAAGAACATTATAAATGATAAACCCTGCTAGTGGCATACATTACTCACTTATGCACTATGGGAAAATAGAACCACTACCAAAACCAGTACTGGCCATACACCCTTCTAACTATAATATGGTCAAGAAGCAATAATGTGTGTGGAACTTGAGTTAACCTCCTTTAGATTAGCATTGCAGGATGAAAAGTTGAAATCTACAGACATCCCTTAGAGGATTAATGTTTTGTTGGTTCTAGAAGAACAAAGGAGCTTCGCTCTTTAAAATATTAAAAAGAGGCAGCGATCTATCAAGAAATATTTTGATAAAAAGGAAAAAACAACTACTTTTGCAGCTAATGAAAAGGTTTTACGTTGGGATTTTTCTCATGCTGACAAAGGAGAGCATACAAATTTTCAGAATTTATGGTTGGGTCCTTATATAATCGCTTATGTTGTTGGAAATAAATCATGTTTATTAAAAGACACAGATGGGATATTGTTTTCATACACGATTAATGTCTTGCATTTGAAACACTATGTTGAACCTGGTTGATTTTTCAATATCTTCGGTGTTTTTTGTACGTTACTTGATTTTTTTGTTTGTATAGTTTTGTTTTCTTTTATCTTTCTTTTTAGTTTTTGAGTTTCTTGTTTTTTATTTTAATTTTGATTTTTGAAGTCGAAACTTGATCAATCAAGTAGCATGTTTGATCATTAGATTGCAAAATTTTCATTACTTTGTTCTGAAAGAATACAAACAACATATTTAAATGAATTATTTTCAATCCACAACATTACTTATGTAGTATTTGTTGAACCTACCATATTGTCTTGCTAAGACTTGATGATTACAGCTTATTTCATTTTTCTTCTTTCCCATTCTACCCTTCATGATTGTTTATTCAAGAGCATATCATAATTTTTTTGTAAAAATTCTAATTGGATTTACCTAAGAAGAAGAAATTACCAGCAAATTTGATTTCATGTTTCAAAGCAAATCCATAAATTATGAGTTCTAGTCAATTAGAAAATTGACTACTCTGCGGAGTTGCCAGATGTTGACTCGAAATCTCGTCACCTATTATGAAAGCATGCAAATGATTGCAAGGCCTATTTATTTATACTATGATATAATATTAATAGGTGGGGTCCCCTAGAAGAAAACTCATAAAATTTATTTCCAAGTATTTCCCACATCATACATACATACATGCATCAAAGGTATTTTGATGAAAGTTTAAAATTCATGATTCTTAACATGATTTGATGGTTGGATGTGCTTTAGTTTGATGCTTAGCAGTAATAGGTGTTTGTCATCCTTCTTCATCTAGTTCACATAGTACTTTTGAAACTTGAAAATTATGTGATCTGCATTATTCTTGATTGCACATATAAAAGAGGTTGGAATCATTCTCATACATGCAAATAAGGATAATTTGTTAATGGGTGGAGGTATGATTGTTTTTACTACATGGTTTCTCATATACAAAACCTTGCCATAAAGCTATGGTGAATTATGTCAATATTTACAAGCCATTTTGGTCTCATATGACAACAAAGATTATGTTATAAAATGATATAAGTTTCAATTTTATTGGTAATAAAGGTTTTAATTAAGTTCATATGAAGTCACACAAATATATTGTCGTTGGTGAAAAGTTCGAGTTATATGGCATATGGTATACATGGTTTAAATTGCAAATGAAATTGGTTAAACCCTAACATATTCATATGATTAACCATTATTATGAAGTGATAATAAATGATAGCCATGATTAAAAGGTTGATATGGTGTGTGGTTATTTGATTACTTGTCATTTGGTTTCAACCTGTGATTGATTAGTGTGGCATATTATGGCTCAAGTGAATGGTTGAGGTGTTATGTGGCATGCATATGGAAATTTGGTTTTGGGCTCGACGTGATGGTTTGGCCATGCAATTAATTTTGCAAGGAAGTGGGTAATTAATCCACAATCCTGCATGTACCATCCTTTGGCCTTGGGCATTGTTTATTTCGTTTGGTAGTTGTTGTGGAGAAGGCAGAATTCGAGCTTGGTGTGGAAGCTCAGCCCTTGGTAGTTCTGGCAATTGTTTTCGCCCATCATCACTGGTATAAAAGTGCCCAAGCTCAGGTATGCAAACATAAACGTGTTAAGAATCACTTGCATATATTTTGCACAGTAATAGTTTATTTATAGCTCTATGCTTGACTATTTGTGGGTATCTTGTTATTTTCCCTTCTTTTTCACTTTGAATGATGTAATGGTTCAAGGGTTTTCTCCAATGGTTTCTCTGCAATGAATCTTTATTCACTCCATGCTTTCACTTTTGATTTTTCTTTTAAAGAAATTATCAGTCTAATTTTTGGAGTAAACATGTTTGAAATTAAGAAGAATGGCAACCTGGGTTCAAGTTCTCATGGTATTTCCTCTGTTGACTAGTATCCCGGTTTGAAATAAGGTTTTGAGATAGGTTGCTTGTGTTGGTTAGTGGTCTTGAGTATTAAACATTTTGAGTGAAAAAGGGTGTATTGACACACAACTATTTTCACCCATCCCTATTCATTTGGCATATTTTTTGGTTGTGAAAGGTGTATGATCAACATCAAAATATTTTGTTGGGTCAAGATGGGATTGTGAACCCATGACCATAATGGGTTTTCAAAATTGATAAATTCTTGCACAGACCATTCATTCCGGGTGTGATCACTATCATGGTTTTATAATGGGTTCTGGTTATTTTAAGTTTCAAATCCATGCACATATTCCAGAATTTTCATATGAATTATGTCAGCAATGACTAGAGTCAACCCTTAGTCCTAGTCGAATTATGAGTTAAACATTTTATGTGAAGTGGTGATGTATAAACATTAGTTTTTGCGGAGACGAAGTCGGGTTTTGAACCCAAGTCTTTATCATTTGATTTGGTATTTCAATGGATGCATATAAGTTATTAATTGTCCTTCCCACCAACAAAGTTTTACTTGATTTGTGTTTCGAACTCATGGCATATGATGACTGTGTGAATTGGTTTTGAAATTTTTGCTAAATGTTGTGCCCTGGTAACTTATACAATCATGAAATAATTTTGTCAACAAGTTTTTAGACATGTGTG
>SNQJ01S0157857.1:14551-27842 GCA_010110895.2 Picea sitchensis
ATGTGAGTTTAAATCATTGGTGCAGAAAGAGTCAAGGAAGCAAGTGAAGGCTCTAAGGAGCGATAATGGTGGAGAATACATCTCTAACGAATTCAAAGACTTCTGCAGCAGAGAAGGAATTCAAAGAGAACTCATAGTGCCTCATACCCCACAACAAAATGGGGTTGCAGAGAGAAAGAACAAAGCGATCGTGGGTGCAGCATGAATGATGTTGCATGATCAGGGCCTACCAATGCATTTGTGGGAAGAAGCATGCAATACTGTGGTTTATGTGCAAAATCGTTGTCCTCATAGAGTACTTGGCATGAGTACACCCGAAGAAGCTTTTACTAGTAAGAAACCTGATGTTTCTCATTTTAAAATTTTTGGCTCATCTGTTTATGTGCATGTGACCAAGGATGCCAGGAAGAAGCTGGAACCAACTGCTGAAGTTGGGATATTTTTGGGGTACACAGAAACACCCCATAATTATTGTGTGTATTTTTCAAACAGTAAGATGACTGTTATGCGACGGGATATAAAATTCAACGAGGGGAAAGCCATACGGTTGTCGCTTGAGAGGGAGATAGACTTTCATACAGAAGAGGAACTATTGGTTCCC
Source organism: Picea sitchensis (assembly GCA_010110895.2). NCBI lineage: Eukaryota > Viridiplantae > Streptophyta > Pinopsida > Pinales > Pinaceae > Picea > Picea sitchensis. Next base: position 15,153 of record SNQJ01S0157857.1, read on the forward strand.
AAAGATGAGTCTCAAGATGTGGACCAGCCACATGAGGAGGTTCATGGAGTGGAGGAAACCACTCAAGCAGATCCATCCATCAAAAATGGCAGAAAGCATGCCATGGAAGCTGACAGATTGAGACTAGATGTTGCACAGAATGTAGGAGCCTCTACTTCACAGCGTAGATAGAGACAGTATCCTAATCGATTTGTTGGATACATGGCTCTCATGAGCAAATGTATTGTGACTAAACCATCTTCCTTTCAGGAAGCAATGCAGGACCCCACTTGTGTTGATGCTATGGTAGAGGAGTATGACTCCATTGTCAAATACAGTGCATGGGAAATTTTCCCAAGATCGATTGATAAATTAGTGGTAGGTTCAAGATGGATCTATAAGGTAAAGAAATATGTTGATGGGAGTGTAGAGAAATACAAGGCCATGTTTGTGCCTCGGGGCTTCTCACAGATCGAGGGGATAGATTATGATGAGACCTTTGCAACTGTCACAAGGTACTCTTCCATAAGATCCATCCTTGCACTCTCAACACAGATGGGCATGCATATTCATCAGATGGATGTAAAAATTGCGTTCCTCAACGAGATCATTGAGGAAGAAGTGTACATTGAACAACCAGAAGGTTTTGATACCTTTGATAGAGAGTCACATGTGTGCAGACTCAAGAGAGCACTGTATGGGCTGAAGTAAGCACCCTGTGCTTGGTACACTTGGATAAACAACTATTTCACTAATTGGGCTTCACCAAAAGTGAAGCGGATGGAAACCTATACCAAATTGTGGTGGAGGGTAAGCTTTTAATCATTGTTCTTGATGTTGATGATTTAATACTTACTGGTGATGAGAAACTAATACACTCATGCAAGGAGGACCTTGCAAAGGAGTTTGAGATGAAGGATTTGGGCCTTCTTCATTATTTCCTTAGATTGGAAATATGGCAGTGAGATGGTGAAATTTTTGTGTCTCAAGGAAAGCATGCAAGAGAGATACTAGGTAAGTTTCACATGGAGGGATGCAAACCCATGGATACTCCTCTTCTAGGAAATTGGAGGAAAGAGGATGCTACTTATGGAGAAGCAGTGGATGCTACTGTCTATCGACAGTTAGTGGGTTTGCTAATGTACTTAGTGAACACGAGACCGAACATTTGCTACACGGTTAACCAGCTAAGTCAAGCAATGGTTAAGCATACCAAACTCTTTTGGAAGGTGGGTAGGCATGTCCTGATATATCTGAAGGGAACATCTGAGTATAGATTATGGTACAGACAGATGGATGAGGTGAATTTGCATGGCTTCACAGATGCAGATTGGGTAGGCAACCCAACAGATAGAAAGAGCACATTAGGGGGGATCTTTAGTATCAGATCTACAGTTGTTTCTTGGTACAACAAGAAATAGAGATCCGTGGCACTCAGTTAAGGAGAAGTGGAATACATGGTAGTGAGTCAAGCTACATGTGAGGCTATCTGGATGAGGAAGATCTTGGTTTGTTTGTTTGGTTCCCATTTAGATCCGACAGTGATTTATTGTGATAATCAAAGTTGCATTAAACTCTCGATTAATCCTGTGTTTCATGACAGATCTAAGCATATAGATATCCGGTATCATCATCTCAGAGATTGTGTGCAGTAGAAGATCATGTTGCTTCAATACATTCCTATGGAATATCAGGATGCAGACATTCTGACGAAGGTGCTCACCGGGAGAAAATTCGAATATCATAGAGACAGGATTGGAGTGAAGGATAATCCCTTTCTTGTTGAGAGGGAGTGTTGAAAAGTCAACAAGAAACATGTGTCTAATTTACTTTTCCCTTAATTAAATTAGACAATAAATATTAATCTATTATTCATTCATAACTGAGTGAGTTGGATTTGTAACAGAATTATAAGTGTAGTTAAGTGAGTTAAGATCAGTTGTACTAGTTGTAACTAAACATGCACTAGTGAGAGTTCAGTTAATCAGTGAACTCACATGCAACTGAAGATTCACCACGGTTAACTACATGCATGTCAGATCCAGTGGAGACCTAGTTGAGATAACAAGTGAAAGGGACAATTTGGCTATCAATTGTGATTTGATCACACATGCAGTGGATATGCTTATGAGCATGTGCAAACTAGGAAATTCGTATCATTGTGAGAATTCGAATTGCAGAGTTTGTTCAGAGGAGGCAAGCTGTCTGGACACAGGAATTGGCACATGTATTTGTTGATTTGTGCATGACAGTGTGAGACGATTTTATTTTACTGAGAGCTCTTGGATTAGATTTTTGTATGAGATTGTTTCATGATTCATGATATACATAATATATGATAGTGGGGTTTTTATCTTTACGCTTCCCTGGTAAAAACTTATGTGTTATGTTTTCTTGATATTTCACTTTGTGATTGTGGTTGTGATCGTGGTTTAATTTTCCACAAGAATAATAGTATAAGCGATTATGTATTTAACAATGGATATAATTGTTAGATCAGGAGAATCGCAGGAAATACTTAATTTGTATTGAAATTTCTACAGTTTGATGAAGACCATCGTTGAGCACACAAGTCAAAGTTTTATTCTTGCAACTTGTCCTCAACAACCAAGATATGAAAGAATATGGTGACAATGTATAGTGTTATCATATAGATTACCATAATCCATTAACATACATGAAAAATACTCCCATGGAATAATAATTCAAATATTTGCAAGATATCAATTGGACGAGAAAATAGTATTTCTATTAAAATAATCAACAAAAGTATATAGGTGAAAAAATTTTGTAACGACATGTATCGAAACCGAGAAACTAAGTCCCTCCAGCTAGGCCTCCACCACTTCAATCCTCCACCAAAGGCAAGCTCATATAAAAGAGAAAATGAGGTTCTGCATCACAAAGAAGGAAGATATTGGGGGCTGAACAAGGATTTCAAACTTTCGAGGACAAAGGGATGCAGACTCAATATGAAGTGAAATTTCTCCAGAGTGTCTTTGCTCTCAAAGTTGAATTGTTGAATCTCCTCAAGGCTTGGATATGGCTCAACTTATAGCCTTCAAATGGAGCTGAAGGGACGATTCGAACCATTTCTAGTATATGGAAGGTAAAGGATCACGGATCTCATGACATGGCATGGAAACTCGACATAATTTTTTATTTTGAGAACCAAACCCAATGAACGTGGGCTATAGAGGAGAAACCTATGTATACACTTGCTTTCTAACTGATAGGGCACGTATATGTCGAAAACTGTGATTTTTTTGGCTCTAGAAGGTACAAAAGGGGACTTCAAGTCTGCATAAGGAAATGGAAAGGCCATCCAAGGAAGTTGTATGGGGTGAGGAAAAATTTCGTGTAACAACATCCAAACCGAAATGGAGTTTATGGACATATCATCACTAGGAGTAGCTTATCAATATGCTGTCAAAATTGAGCAAAACTTTAAGCACTAGAACAAGATGGAATTTGGGTCTACAAATCTGCAACAACCAAAGTATGGTAAAGGCAAACCTAATCCACATAATAGCCAACCTCAAGACAACCAGTACAAGCCATAGGAAAAGAAGGGTAACATGAAAATGAAGAAGGACACTAGGAAGTGGTGCGACTTCCACAAAATCCCTTGGCACAACACCGATGAATGTTGCTCAAAAAAATCATTGGTATCCAAGCTCAAAGAAACAAAACTGATCCCCGAATCAAACTCTGATTCAGACAATAATAAAAGGAGACAGATCATTGATGCATAACCCACTGCTATTATCGTGACCGCAACAATCTAACTAGAAGAGATAGAAGATCTTGAGGATGGGGAGCACCTTTTCCATTCACAGATGTGGGTGAAGGGGACCTCATTGCATTTTATTGTTAATAGAGGAAGCCAAAAGAACCACATCTTAGCAGGGGTCATCAAGCAGTTGGATTTTTCGACAACACCACACTCGCAACCATACAACATTTGATGGCCTCGCTAGAGACGAGATCTTCGTGTCAGGGAGTAGTGTCTCCTGTCATACAAAATCAATCCCTTCAAGGATGAGGTATTGTGTGATGTTTCCCCACTAGAAGTTTGTGATGTTCTATTAATCCAAACGTATATTTGGAAGTGTCATTTTTTTTATGAGTCTCAACCCCATAGCATCATTGTTACTCTAGGGGGTCATATCTACAGAATACCAGAGGTAGTTCTGACTATTATCTTGAAAAAACAGTGTCGCAAAGTAATCTCTCATACTGCAAAGTTTATCCTCTTCACAATCTTGTTGGAAGAGAAGGATACTAAAACTAGTGTATCCTAGGCCCAATACCCTTCTATCCAATAGAAGCAGATCAAAAAAATCGTAGAAGAGCAGCAAGATATTCTTACTGCACCTACACATTGCCTAGTCAAACCAAGTTATAATAAATCCCTTCATGTTCTTCATGTTGCATCTTCACCGACAGATTCCTCCCACACTCATGCAGATCATGCAGCTAGATTGTCATCCTCCCTCCAACAACAGGTTCATAACAACCTTCAACAAGCTAATTAGGACAACTTCTTCAGCAAGGCAAGTAGCTCACCAAGGTTCATATTCAAAAAAAGCTTCCTTGGGAACTTGACACAATGGAGACCATTTCTTCCTAATGGGGAAATAATTATCTAGGTGGAAATTGGTGGCCACCCACCTATTCCGCTAGCTCAAAACAGGGGTTTCCACCTTGGCAGTTTTTCTACATCTTTTCGGGTTCTAAACTTTCGAGGTCATTTTGAGGCCCTAAACAACATTTTTTGGGTCCACCATAGTTGCACTACAGGAATTATCCAATGCTTGATGGAAAAATGTATATTCCTCATATAGACCTTTCCAATGAACTATCATTCACCCCAAACAAAGATCGTATGCTAGCGTTATGCCCTTGAGATGTTGACGTATCAACTACCCCCATCGGGGCTCGCAAACCTTTTGGTGTTCCATCTTTCGGCATTAGGTTTTTGGATTTTTTTAATGTTAAAAAGGCCCTTGGAGCCTCATTGTAAACATCATCATATTCTTGCGAATGAGCGTAGCCATCACATCTCTTCTCAGAGATAAGTTTCCACCATTCTAGTGAGTCATTCACTCTGTGTTTTTACAATTTATGTACATTTCCATAGTTAACAAAAATTATGCATTATTGTATCTCTGTGTTTATTGCAATATATTTGTGTATTTACTTATTATATTTATCCCTTCATTTCATTCTCAAAATAATCTGGATCACCGAGGAAAGTTACACCACCTGGGAGTCAGCTACCATTTTGGAGAAATTTAGTGAACTTGTCTTTCTATCAATAAATGTATCATTATTGGTGTTGTGATTCTCTATATTTTGTCGTTCCACTGGTATTTGATGCAATATTTATGTTTCTACTTATTATAATATATTTGGTACCTTACTATACGGGGGAATATTTATTGGATAGTCCCATGGTTTCCATCCAAATGGGTGGTGTTGATGTTGTATTAGGGGCCCAATGGTTACAATCATTGGGAATAGTGGCACTTAATTTTCAAGATATTTTCCTCAAAAGGAAAGGAAATTGAGCTTAGATGTATCCAAGGGAAACTTTATAAGTTAATAATCTCTAATAGCATGAAAAATTTACTCAAAAAGGGACACCATGGTGTAATTGCACAATTTCTCTCACTAGATTTTTAAACATCTATATCCTCTTCTCCAGTGGATCTCCAAATAGTTATCAAAAACCATTCCAAGTTATTTGGAGATATTCCTAAGGGTCTTCCACATGATCAATATCATGACCATGCTATTCATTTTCAACTAGGAAGCATACCACCTAACATTAGGCCTTATAGGTATCCACATTCACAAAAGAGTGAGATTGAGCGTATGCTCCAAGAAATGTTAGAGGAAGACATTATTCAACCTTGCCCAAGTATATATATTCACCCATAGTAATGGTTACGAAGAAGGATGTTTCATGGTGTATGTGTCTAGATTATAGGAATCTCAAAAACATGACCATCACCAAGAAGTTTCCTATCCCGGTCATTGATGAATTATTAGATGAATTGCATGGATAAATTTTGTTTACTAAGTTGGATATTCATTTGGGATATCATCAAATCAGAACGAGGCAAGAAGACATTCCCAAAAATGATTTTAGAACACATTAAGATTATTATGAGTTTCTTGTTATGCCATTTGGACATACCAATGCACCTTCAACATTTCAAAGCTTGATTAATTCTAGTTTCAAACCCTTCCTTAGAAAATTTGTGTTAGTATTTTTTGATGACACACTAATCTACAAAAAATCTTGGGAAGAGAATGTAAAACATGTTCACATAGTATTACAACTTTTGAAAGAGAAACAACATTATGCAAATCCTTCCAAGTGTGCCTTTGGGATTCAAGAAGTGGAATATTTAGATCATATTGTATCTCATCAAGGTGTAAAAGTGGACCCTAACAAAATTAAATCTATGAGGGAATGGCCAATTCCTAAAACATTGAAGAAACTTAGTGGATTCTTAGGATTGGCGAGCTATTACCGCAAGTTTCTCAAGAACTATGTCAAGTAGTGGAACCTCTAACAACATTATTAAATCAGGAAGAATTTTCTTGGAATCAAGAAGCAACCAAAGATTTTGAAAAACTTGAGGCTAACTATACAAATTCATGTCCTAGCCAAACCTGACTTCAAAAAAACATTTTTTGTACACTGTGATTCCTCAGGCCATGGAATTGATGTATTTTTAATGCAAGAAGGAAGGTCCCTTTCCTTTGAAATCAACCAACTTAAAGGAAAAAAATTACTCAAACCCATTTATGAAAAATAAATTTTGGTCATACTACATGCAATTAAGAAATGACACCCTTACCGAATAGGAAGACACTTCAAAGTAAAAACAAATTGTGATAGTTTGAAGTACTTCTTGGAGCAACGATTATCTTCAGAAGAGAAACAAAAATGGGTTATAAAGATTCTAGGTTATGACTTTGAAACTATCTACAAGAAAGGAAAACATAATGTTTTTTCATATACACTTTCAAGGAAAGAAGAAGAAACTAAGGGGTTTATTATCTGCTATTTTTATTTTGCAATCTGATTGAGTGGAATAAGAAAGGATAGAATGTAAGAAATATCAAGAAGTATGCAAGATCATTCAACAACTATTAGAGGACCCCGATGCATTAGATAAATTTGTATGGAAGAATTAATTGATATGGTATCATGATCGCCTATATTTATGTAAGAATTCCCAACTCAAACAAAATATCCTTATGGAATTGTACACTTCTCCTATAGGAGGACATTCGTGGTTCTTGAAAACTTACCTCGGGATCAAGAAGGATTTTTAATGGAAATGTCTTAAAACTGATGTTCAAAATTTTGTGTATGAATGTGTGGTATTCCAATAGAATAAGGGAGACACAATCAAGATTCTATGTCTCTTACAACTATTATTTATACCAAGTCAACATTGGGAAGAAGTTTCAATGAATGTTATTACATGTTTACCCAAATATGAAGGAAATACTTTCATCATGGTAGTAATGGATTTATTGACAAAGTATGCCCATTTTCTCTCTCTTTCTCATTCTTTTAAAGAAAGTATAGTAGTTGCAACATTCATGGAAATAGTTAAAAAGATACACGGAGTCCCTAAGATTATTGTAAGTGATAGAGATCCAATTTTCACTGGAAAATTTTGGATTAAATTATTTTCTTGTTTGGGTACTCAATTGGCTCACAATTCATCTTACCATCCTCAATATGATGGGAAAAATGAGATTATGAATCAATTTATAGAAGGGTATCTTCGTTGTTTTTCATATGATAAACATACACAATGGTTCAAGTGGTTTCCCTTGGAAGAATGGTGGTACAACACATCCTTCCATACTTCATAAAAAATGTCTCCATTTTTGGCACTTTATGGATATCATCCTCCATCTATCACATTGCCTTGAAAGGGACTACAAAGGTTCAGTAGTGGAGGAGTACATAAGGCAATAATAAGAGGTTCTCAAACTATTGAAGAAAAACTTTGTTATGGCACAAAATAGGATGAAACAACAAGAATATGGACATTGTAGTGAAAGGGAATTTGAAGTTGGGGATTGGTATTTTTGAGGCTACAACCATATAAACAAATGTTCATCAAGCAACAAAAGAAGGATAATAAATTAGCACCCAAATATTATGGCCCCTATAAGGTCTTGCAAAGGATTGAAAGTGTGGCTTATAAATTGGATTTGCCTCCATCTTCACATGTACATCCATCTTTCTTAAAGAAGGTAATTGGTGACAAGATCCTAGTCCAAACTATTTTACTAGAGATTAATGAAGAAGGTAAAATCATACTAGAACCAAAAACAATCCTTGAAACAAGGATTAAGCGGCTGTGAAATCAAGAAATTATTGAGTACCTCAGCAAATGGAAGAATATACTAGTGAAGAGGCGACATGGGAAGATGAGCTCTTCATGCAGAAACACTCACAATTAGTCATTTTTTTAGGTCAACACTTGTTTGAAAGGGAGGGGAATGTTAATTCCTATACAAATCCCCATGTTAAGAATAAAACCCATTATTAATCCCTATATATTGAATTATTACATTTCTAGTGTTATATTTGTATGTAGGCTAGAACCCTTCATTGTATCCTTTCATTATAAGTGTACCCTTTTCCTCCTATATACATACCAAGGAGACCTAGTCTTACGATCATCTCATCTCATTTTTTACATTGAATATATTGTAAAAGGAGGTTTACCCCTCGATGTGAACTATTATTCATTGAATTTTATCATTCTCAAGATGTTGGTTCATAACAAAAACTAGAACAAAACCCAAGCTAGTCAAGGAAAGTCAATACAAAAACCATAGAAGGAACAAAACCTATGAATTTATCCCAATCCCATAGCTCCAAGAATCAATCACATAAAATCCACGAACATTGTTACCAAAGGAAGAAAATCCAAGGAACTAGGACTTGCTTGGACAAAGCACTATGATAGAAGGAAAGTACCAATATCGAGGATGAAGTGTTGCTTGGAAACTCAGGCCTTGGAGAAAATCTCTATCCCAAACATCTCCCACAAGAAAAGGGGAAGAATGACCAACTGCTTTCACACCCAAAGACAAAAATCCTTTCCCGGAGAGCACATAAACAACCACTAGAGTCCCAACCCATCAATTTCCAAACTAAAAAACTAGAAATTTTCCCCCACAATGAACTCAGGATAGGTGTTTTCTCACATTTCATAAATGGAATCAACCTTTTTCATTGAAGAGCCATGAATGAAACATGCCAATTCATAAGGATATATGGAATAGACCACCTCTTTCTATTCTTCCAAAGGAATGGCCAATTTTTTATCATTTTTTTTTGCACATTGGATATGGGGCCAATTAATACCTACTAACAAATAAACCTAGGTGATTAAGCAATAGATAAATACACTATTTTTAACTAGAGATCCTAGGCTTAAGGAAGAAACAACGTTATCCCAATTATATGCCTCCCCATTCAAGTCCCTCTTGATATGGTAAAATGAGACTCTTTTGAAATGAGATAGAACACAATTGATTTGATAGGCGATGGATTTTAACTTGTTCCCCACTAGGCTAGAAATCACAATAATCACTTTTATGATCAACATGGAGTTCCCAAAGACCAATAAGGACATGCATCCTTCATATTTGGAAATGAAAAGACCACACCATAGTGATTAAGCCTCTGCTAAATTATTTCAAACATTCCCAAGGCTCTAGGCATAATGAACAATCTTATTTCCTTCATGATCATGTAGACTCCCCTTGCATCTGTCAACCCCAATATGTTTGTATACATGGATATGTGCATATATTTATCATATTAATAAAAAATATAAAATTATAATAGTATTTGCTAAATATATATCCATTTTCTTGTATAGACACATTAATATTATTAATGTAGTTGTTGCTAGTGTATTAACCCACAAAAACCAAATTGAATTAACAATCTTATTTCCAAACTATTTGATCTTAAAAGACAAAAAATGAAACAAAATTGTTATATTTTCTTTGTTAAGATCCAACAAATTATTGTTGATCTCAATGGACCATAACATCATCATCATTAATTATTTTAATTTTATGGGTCTCATACCAATGTTGGTCTCACTTTATACTAATCAACATCCAAATTGAAAAATTTATTTATTAATATAAAATTTATTTAAAAAGTCAATAATAGGTGACACTTTAATAATAATGATGATGATGAATGACTACCTAACACCAACTTTGGCCTATAATACCTTAAGAAAAAACATTAAGGAATTAATTGATTTGCTTTCTAATTTTATTTCTATGTTTAAAAAGTTTGAAGAGAAGCTTTTCCTAAATCTTCATGGTTTTGATAAGTTAAAGGTTAGGAATGTCTGTATTGTTACAAATATTTTAAAATTGAGATCTAATGTGGACATACTCAAGAAAATCTAAGAAAATGTACTTTTCATCCTCCACCTTCTTAGTATCACAAATATAACAAATTGTTTCATCCCATAGAGTTTTATGGATTGCCCAACACTAGTATTTTAAAGTTTAGGAATGTTGGTATTGATACAAATATTTTAAAATTGAGATATAATTTGGACATACTCAAGACAATCTAAGAAAATATACTTTTCATCCTCCACCTTCTTAGTATCACAAAGATAACAAATTGTTTCATCCCATAGAGTTTTATGGATTTCCAAACACTAGTGAGAGTTCATTTTTATTTTAGTGACATTGCTTTTCTTTCTTAAGCTAGCTACAACAAAATATACTTTTAATCTTTTGGATTGAAGTTAATGACCTCTTTATAGTATCTTAATTTTCTCTTATCCTTTATTTTTGTATGCCGAGATAATTTATCCTTAAATTTAAATGTGATAGTATCCTCTTTATCGGGTTAATCTTGAATCGATCATATAGTACTTAGAATAATGTAGTGTCCCTTTTCGCTCACCCAGAGCTTATAACGCACTATGTAACAATCTGTACATGCACTCTTACATAATTCGTACAGGCATTATATAATCACATGCATTCCAGTAAAGAAATACATTTAACTCAGAGTAAAACATATAATTTTACTGCTACGATTAAACAATCCATAGCATTTAATAGTAATTCATATACACAACGGAAATCATGATAATTTATGTAGCACAGTCGTGCAAAATGTGATAATAACATAGTTAGATACTTATCTTGTAACAGTGGTGAAATCCACCAACCAAGTGCAGGCCTTCCACAAACCTCCCAGCCTTAGACCACACTTCTCATCATCTCAAAAGTGGGTCACCCCCGAGCTGGGACTAAGCTCCACCCCAAGGCAAGGAATCCTAGGCTAGGCTGAGGTTACAGGGAAAACAACACAGAATTATCTGGAAGGATTCTTCCCAAAGATGCCATCTTACGCCCACTACTACCAGACTCTCATTCCTCACATGCCTGTTCTGCCCGGGAGTATACANAGGTCTCGGCAACAGGCCGGATCAGGAAGTCTCAGAGCCTGTAGCTAGTGTTGGGCACTCTCTGGAAGAAACCACTTCCCAACAACTCGTTCACATGGAAAGGGTTGCTCACAGGCCTGACAACCTGCCTCTTCCAACCATAGTCGCCTCCCTCACCAGAAGAGAGGTCATACACAAGCTTACTCTGGCCAGTATGCCATGCGCAGTCCAGCACTGCGTGGCCGCAACAACCAATTGGGGAAAACAGACACGCGCTCCCCAAACAGGTTCAGCAATCACGGGATAGTCTCATGGTTTTTGGTTTTCGGAATTGTACCAGGGTATTCTTGCAGAGGTTGGACGGGTTCACCCTCAGACGATCGGTAGAATGGAGAAGATCCCCCTCACACGGTTCATCTCGGCTATTATATTTTCATGCACCAGGGTTGACACTTGTCACCCTGGGAAATGCATGCGTTCCCATAGTATGCACCCCTTTTTCACGTTTTCCCTTGTCAGGAACTTAGTAATAAAATAAAATAAAATACACAAGTCTTTTTGGGAAATAATATTAAAATATTATTCCTAGGCTTAAGCTCCCTAGGCTTAGCCCCTAGTCTCAACACTTAGCCCCTTTTTCCCACCTTCCAGCCCCTAATCCCTTGCCCACTCTGTGGAGGCTCAGTCCCCCTTCATTCATTCATCGTGGTCGGTATGCACCTGGCAGTGTTTATATTTTATTAATCATTCTGCATACATACAAGTACATCAGCAGTCTCATGGCATTCAACACTTAGGCTCCCTAGCCTAACAAACACATAAGCCTGCCAGCTTATACAAAACTCGGCTCACCAGCCTATACAACATGTTTACAATTCATTTCATATATCTTGATTTGCAACGGGGCTCGGCTTTGGGGACACTACAATCCCCCTCCCCTTATTTTTGCACTGTCCTTAGTGCAACTTACACTGTCTCTACAAGTCTTTCAAAATTTTCAAAAATATGTGGGTACTCTGCCTGCATTACTTCTTCATGCTCCCATGTCGTGTCTTCAGGACCATACCAAGTCCACTGGACCTTTACAAGCTCTACAGCTCGATTCTGGAGCTGTTTGCTTTTCCTATCCAATATGCGCATAGGATGCACTTGCAGGACACCTTCTGGTTCCACCTGAATCACATTCCAATCGATAACATGATTAGCATCAGGTACATATTTC
>SNQJ01S0157858.1:0-22084 GCA_010110895.2 Picea sitchensis
TTAGGTCTTCTTACATTGAGTTATGGGCACGATTAGATAATTGAAGTGTGGAAACCAAATGAGGTGAGTATAAAAGAAAAAGAAAAGTATTCCCGTAATAGACCAGAAAAGAGAACGAATGTAACAGATCTCCATCTTCACCTCCTTACACAGAATGGGAATGGTTGGAGTTTCTTCGATTATTTATATAAATTTAGTGCGGGCTAGCTACGGCAATTCCATTAAATTAATCAGAAATTAAAATGTAAATCCAAACGAAATCTTGTAAATTCCTCTGGCGGGCTAGCTACGGCACTTCCATTAAATTAATAAAAAAATACCTTTCTTCAATTAGATTAATCAAAAGAATACCGCAGTTAATCATGGTTTTATATGAATTTGTCTTTAAACTCTAAATTTATTGATACGCAGTAGTATTGATAAATTCAAACGTAACGCTGCCGGGTAAACGTAAAATCCTCCAATTAAATCTAAACACCGCTCATCCCAATCTCACTCATGAACTCTAAACACTGCTAAGCACCAATTAAATCTAAACACCGCAGCAGTCTAACTAAAGGCAAAATCACGAAAATCTTTTAAGGCCGATTGACTACCAACAAGATGATGGAAATCAACCAAATTCGAAGGATCCCACTAGGTGAAATCAACCAAATTCAGAAAGGATCAGTCTATGAAATCTAAAGGCAAAATCGTGAAAATCTTTAAGGCCGATTGACTACCAAAGTCTAAAGGCAAGATCATGGAAATCAACCAAATTCCACACAGAATGTACGAAGGATCCCACTACGTGTGAAATCGTGCCTTCTAGTCCATGAAAAGTGTAAAGCCAAGATGATGAAAATCAACGAAAAATCCTCTCATCTCTTAAAGCCAGACGACTCTCAGTATGCGGTATTGAATATATGAAAGCAACACTTTTTTTGATTAAACACAATAAATATAATTAGAATTAAAATATGTAGATTTTTGATTAGAAAACACACAATAAAATATAATTAGAATTAAAATATGTAGATTTTAACAACTTTGAAAACATTATAAAATGTTTCATATTTAGTTTTATGTGTGGGGTTATGCTAAATGTTGTTTGAAAGTATATGATTTTATTGTTATGGTTTTAGTGATGATATTAAAGGATAGTGATATTTTTATAGATACTATTTAGGTTAAAACTACCTTTTGGTCCTAAAATTATGATCAAAACTATACGATTAACTAAAGGTTAGCTTTAAATACAAGGAAACAAGTTAATGACAAGGAGCACTTAGATGACTAAGTTGAAACCTTATTCCTTAAATACAAGAAAACAAGTTAATCATATAAAACACTTAGATAACTAAATTTTGTTCCACAAGATGTAGTTACATATTGAAATTTCAAAATAATGCCACTAACAACTAGGGCATGATATTTTTTTCCATACGACCTTCTTTATCACTCATTACTAACAAGTTCCTTGTTACTTTTTACCATAAAAATATATAAAATAGATTTTAAGATAATGCAATTTTTTTTATAAAAATACTTTGATAATATTTAATTATATTAATAATTTAAAAATTAATTATTTTAAGTACATATAAAATATTATAATAAGTAATTGTTTTATAGAGATGTTTAATTCCTTCAATTCTTTATATGGAGTTGACATGTGGCATTTAAAAGTATTAATGCAGTGGAAATAATATATTTCAATGTCCACCTATTTTAATATTACGTGTGTAAAGATTGAAAGTAAAAAAATTGTGTTGTGTCAAAAAACATTTTCTACAATGGAATATGAAGATTTGTAATTCCTTTCGTGTTCAACATGGGGTTCACATGTGCCATTTAGAAAAATATTTGAAGATGAGTGCTTACTACTTCTCCATAAAAGGGAGATGTGTAATTCATTCAATACTTAATATGGAGTTAAAACATGTCATTTAAAATAATATTAGTAATAAGTAAAAATATTTCAATATGCATCTTGGTGTGAAGCCAGATTGGCATGTCTTAGTGTAAATGGAAGGGAGTTAATGTAAAGGAGTCTCGAGTTGATTCTCACCAGCTTTATCTATGTTCCATGCTTGTGGGATGTGTAGCACACAGGGATATAGTGGTATGGTAGTGCTCGGCTCCATATCACATATGTCCCAGACAACTGAGTTGCCGATTCCAACATAAATAAAAAATAAATAAAAATCCAATATCAACTATATATATATATATATATATATATATATATATATATATATATATATAACAAAAAAGTCATATATTCATATCAAAATATTCATGTTCCAAGTCTTTCAAAAACATACACTCTGTCAAAGTTGATTGACATCCTACATTAGTACTTGGTTATCTATACTATTTGCTTCAAAAAAGTATGCTTTCTTTTAACAACTATACAAAATCATACGCAAAAAACATTGTTAAGCATGCTTCAGAAATGGAACTCCATAAATTCTAGTTCTATTCCATCAAATAACTCTTAGAAACAAAAGGCTCGTCTTTGCAATTGTAATACTTCTTTAAAGAGTTCATCTGCCTTAGAGTTGAGTTCCTGCAAAATATGTTGGGAGGAAAACCACTCAAAATCCTTGAAGTTGAGCTTCATCACTCTCAAAATAGAATACATATTGGGGTTTTGAATAGAAATATTACCCCTTTCCCAATCAATTTCCATTTTGGAGTCATCGAACACTTCAAGTTTACTCAAATTATTTTCCTTAGCCATATCCAGAAGAGTCCAAAGAGAAATTAGTTCAATTGTGTTGTTTGTCCCGCCTCTAAGAGCATATCAAATGTGGATATAGTGGTTGTGATTGATAAAAGGGACCACCCCTACACTGCACTTTGGCGGGTGCCCTTGGCTTTCCCCATCAAAGTAACCCCATGAAATAACATAGTCAATGGGGTAGATTGGGGTTCAAGTATTTTGTTCTCTTATATCTTCCTTGAATTCTTCTGCCAAATTGAGCGTGAGTGTAGTTGTTACATCAGGAGGGATTGTTTTGTCCTTGAAGATGACATTGTTCTGTGCCCACCAAATGTTGGAAATCATAATCCTTGGTAAGCTTGCATAAAGAGACATCTATCTGTCTTGAATCCATGACCTATAGCAATCATCCAGAGATTCCTTATTCCAGTCTACTCTGGCCTTTAGCTGATCTTTGATCAACTTCGAGACCTAGCCTTCATATGGAAAAGAAATGAAGAAGAGACAAGAAACAAATTCTAAGTTTGATTTACAAAGAGTGCATATGTTAGGACCACACCATCATCATTTAAGACAATTGTCCCAAGTCCTGCCAATTTTGGCTATTTATAGCAAAGGCCAAAAGTAATTTTGCATTGAGGGGCTTTAAAATTCCATGAGATGCTACACCAATTCATAGGACTGAATTGTGTCCCTCAAACTAGGCTTTACATAGCTGAGTTCGACCACTTATAGACCCATTTACGAGGGTTCTTAGACCAACACGAGAGGTTTGTAGTCTCTTTATCCAGTAAGTTTTCACATAAAAGTAATAGAAGGGGTTTTGCCACTCTTGAATAGAGAGCCTCGGGGAGCCTATTGAAATCCGTCCTTCTAGTCAAATCAGCTCTCAATTCAGGAGTGATCACATTGTGGATCATATAAAAAGAAAGAGATGTTTTATCCCTTAAAAATTGAGAAGGGAGGAGGCACATGGGCTTGTAGTGCAATCATCAGATTTCTGTATCAACTATGTATTTTCCTTGACTTAGGAAAAATATCATCAATCCTCTACCACACTTCTAGTCCCGTGAAGTAGTGCATCATACCAAAGGTCTTTCATCTCAATTGAGGAAGCTAATGTGCACATTCAACAATGGAGTTTTGAATGGTGAGGGCAGTTCATCAACATATAGGACCAAATTTAGGCACTCGTCACCAACAATTTTGTAGTATAGATTGGGATCAACAACCCTCTTATTGAAGCCCAAACTCATCAAGAGTATCCATCAATCTTCTCATACTATGCACAAGATTCCTACTTTAGTCCATACAAGACTTTCTTCCGGCTTGTACACTTGGGACTCCTTCTCATAGGAATCATGAATCCATCACGGTTGAGAAAGGTCAATGTAAACTTCTTTAAATGATCTCTCTAGAACTGAGGAAAGGATATTTTCACATCCAGTTGTTAGTCTCAACCATGGATGCAACGAGGAAATGTCGATATAGATGGAAGTGTATCGGAAAAAGGATAAAATGTCTCCTCATAATTCATTCTCACACAGAGAATCCTCTAGCCATGAATCTCTCTTTGTACTTATCGACACTTCCATCGGGTTATGGCAGTCTTATAGATCCCTTGGAAGTCACTACAGACTTAACCTTAGGTCTCAAAACAATATGCATTGTTCTTTGGGACAGGTGGGGCTTGGTGAGAGCAGTGGTGGCTGGGCAAGCAGTGGGTGCCTGCTATGCAGGGATATTTTCATGGGAAATTCATGTCCCACTTGCAGAGTCTATAGAACCATGCAGGCCTCTTTCGTCCTACTGTAATGTCTATGGGAACATCAACTGGAGCTATGGGATCAAGTGGATAAATAATTGTCTCCTATGGAAGGGGGGAGGGTATGTCTCTTTCCTCTTTCTTCACAAGTCGTCGATCTCCATATGAGATTCTATGGACAGTTTGAAGGTTATCTCTTCCTCAAAGGTGAAATCTCTGCTAACTTTGATTTATCTCTGACCAGGGATGTGGGTTGGTATACTTGTCAAAGGATTATTTTGTACCCATGTACCCTTTCTTTCTAATGAATCTGGATTTGATCCTCTTTTCCTTGGAATTTTATGAAAGTGTATTGGACACCCAGATATCCTGAAGTATTCAACCTCGGGCTTCACTCCAGTGAAATCTTCTTCAAGAGTCATGTTCTTAAGAATCTCACGAGGAATCCTATTCTAAACATACACAACTATACTGGATGCTCGCCCACAAAATCCTTAGGTGGGTCGATCATGTCGCTTTGGTTACTCAATAATGGATCGTTCTTCCTCTCTACAATCCCGATACATTTGTGGGTTATAAGGATAGTGTACTCCCTCTTGATCCCTGTCTCAATACATAAATCATGAAATCCTTGGAGGTGTACTCTCCTCCATTATTGGATATCAAACATTTGATTCTTTCTCAGTGGGGTTCTCAACTGAGCTTTAAACTCTTGAAATGTCATAGGGATGCATCCTTGAAGTCTTCAAGTAAATCCGTCTTAAAGGAGTGGTCATTGATAAATAACCGCGTGGTGCAAATTATCCGCTCAGGGAGCATCAAACGCCAGGTCCTAAACATCTGTATGTATGAAGTCAAGATCCTTGGATATACTATCAACTTGCTAGGAAAGGGACCCATTCTTACTGAGAGAACAACCTCTACAAACACCATCATGCTCAATATGTATCTGGAAAACCTGTCTTATCTTCCTCGAAGTAGTAAAGGATCTATAATGTAAATGATAAAGTCTCTTATGCCATAGCTCGCTCAAGCTTATAGTATCATGTAATAATGCCTGGACTGGTCGGACAATCAACATGTACAAGTATTTTCTCGAACACCAATCACTCGGGTATAATCCATGTGAGAGTTCTTGTGCCATGCAATAACTTTCCTTGGAAAAATGAAAACCTTAGCCTTTATCCTCTAAAGGAAAGCAGAGAGAAGGTTCATTTTCATCCTAGTTACATATAGTACCTCACTTACTTGAAGAGGTATGTCAGAGTCGGTTGGAAGGAAGATCAACTCCCTTCACAATGCCTTTGGCATTATCTCAAAATTTTAACATGTAGATGGGGCTCTTTCTCTACAAGATTAGTGGGGAGATGTTCTCTATATCCGGTCATGTGTCACGGAAGCACCACTATTAATCAACCAAATATCACTATCCCGGTAGGAGCCAGGTACTTGAAGGTGTTGGGAAGATTTCTTCATCTTTTTGATATCATCTCCTCTATGGTGGTTCTGAGATCAACATGCGACGGTGGAGGCATGTTGTCTGCTGCTGCAGTGGGAAGATTTCTCACCGTGTTCTTGTCACATATAGGAAACAGTGAATCTTTGAGGATCAATACTTTCTTTGCTCATGACTTGGAGTTGTTGAAGTTTTCTTTTCATTGAATGCTTTCTTTGAAACTTCTTCTTCTTATTCTTCCTTTCTTGCATGAGAGGAACTGGCCTCATCATGATGTGAGTCTTGCATGCCTCTAGCTATAAGTATGGTTTCCTACTAAGTGCAGTCTTCCCATAGACGATCAAACTCAGGTGGATCTGCTCTTCCATTGATACTTGGAATGAATGGTTCTCAATGGCTTGTAAGAGCAATGAGAGTAATCATGACAAGCTCTATCTGGTATAGTTTCCAATGGCACCCAGTTGATCTATGATCTCTAAAATCTTAATGAAGAAGGTAGTAGTGGTGTCATCTTTCATCATGTTGAGGTTTTGAATTTGGTGTTTCAATGTGAGAGCTATGTTAGTGTTGTTGCTCTCGAACATCTTCTTCAACGCATCATAAATTAGATAAGTTGTCTTCAAGGTGCTCCAAGTAGGTGGTAGATGATCTCTTCTTGATTAGATGATTATCTTCCTATCTTTGACATCATATGTCTTCCATTCAACCTTCTTTTCATCGGTTGTTGTTGTTGGTATAGTTCCTTCTATCACTTCATTAGTCACTCTCTTCTAGAGTGATGTGTAATCTCGACTTCCACGAGATAAATTTGTTTGATCCATCAATCCTATCTTCCACAAAGGTTATGTTCCTCATGTCTTGCAGAATATTCAAAAACCCTAATGGCTAGGCTAGAAACCATAGTTGCAGAAAACCTAATGTTTTTCAAGAGGAAGTCTCTAGGAGGTTCGTTGGACTTATAACTACCAACAATAATTCCTAGAGAGTCAAAATAACCCCAACAAAGTTCTAAGGTTTGCAGGACTCCTAGAAACCGAAATTTGCATAAACCATAGAAACCCTAGCGTTGAAAATCAGAAAACTTATTCAATTTTCAATATGAAAGTTTCAGGTGATGTAGTGGACTAGGCCATACCTATCTGTGAAGAAATTGGGCCCAGCGCTCAAGGGAAAGTGCTAAAAATAGCTTGACAAAGAAAAGGGTAAGGGTCATTTGGAGTTGCAGCAAGAAGGTGGCGACTAGCTTGGAAAGGTGGGTAAGCATTGCAATGGCTCTTTGGGGAACACTCTTATATGATACCATGTTCATTTTTTGATGGTTACTCAAGAACATGTATTTTATTTTCAATTTATCATGAACTTAGACCATAAACAATGCAACAACACAATAGGTGCGATGCTTAGGATCACAAGAAGAATAAACATGCACAAGACACAAGAAGTTATCTTGGAAAACCCTTCTCAAACAAGGAAAAACCAAACAATCCTTTGCTATATTTCCAGAGAAAAGAGCCCTCTGAGAAAATCATAGTAGACATAATAGGGTGCTCTATGACCAAGAGTGTGCACCAAATTTCAGCTCTCCAAGAAATGCATTGAGTGAGTGATATGAATGATCCATAATGGGGATCATTCACTAATATATGCATGACCTAATTCAATGAATAGACATGTCTATTGGTACAATAGGAATGACTTGTACAAATCAATAATTTGGTAGTCTTTTACATAATACTAATTATCTTTACATAATGGGGCCAACTTGTACCCTTCACAATACAAATTAGGGTTTTACAATAGTCTTTCTCTTTGACAATACTTAGCCAAGCGGTCTAGCACATCAACTGAGTCACTTTCTGCCACTAGGGGCAAGTCCATATGTGCTCAACCAAAAGGGACGTCACTCTGAAACAAATCAACTCAACTAAATCCATAGAAGTATGAACTGGAGAGCCATCTCAAGCCATCTCAACTAAGTCCGAGCATGAAAAGAGACCAACACAAGCCATCTCAACTTAGTCTAGTCATTTCTCGCATATCATATAGGGGTTCTCATAGATCATCTCAACTTCATCCAGAGGAGAAAGGTCAGGAGAATGTCTCCTCTTCAATCATCAACAAGGCTTTTATCTTTTTAACATCAACCCCTTTGGAGCCTTGACCCCTTCTTCCCATAGAATGAGGGACAACCCTTCTTGGGTCAATGAACCCTAAAATACCAAAAGAGATAAGGAAATGGAGGAATAATGATGGAAAGTGGTAATTATAGTCGGAAAGGTATGATGGCTCATTAATGGATTCCCAGTAGCAAACCCATCCCAAAGGGAAAATACTGGGCTGTCTCCAACCACCAAGGTGAAGGCGGGAAAAAGGCATAATGTTCAAGCATATATCATGAAATATATAGAAATCTAAGATACAACATAATCAAATGCAGCTTAAATATTGAAATGATGCTCACCATAATACTGACTTGTACATCATAGAGCAAGGCCCACTGCCTTCTAGAAGCTAGTTGGTGTGGTGGATGCCATCTACAAACCTGTGACCATCTGTGGTGGTGAGTGGGATTCCCATATGTGAAAAGGGTACTACTGGTCATGTAGTCTCTAAGCACTCCATATCTACAACCTGAGGGGCCTCGAGACATAATCTCACAGTTATCCACAAAATGGGGATAACAAGCACCACCGATTAATAAAGTTTAAGCCCTAATTTTCATATGAATGAGAAAGTTTACAATTCTGATACTATATTAGTATGATAGTTTTTCTTTTAAATCATAGAAATTGAAATGTGCACATTAATATAAAAGATTGATAAAAATTTAAGCCTACTTTTCATATGAAAGTTTGCAATTCTCATACCATATTAGTATGATAGTTTTTGTTTCTAATTGTACAAATTGAAATGTGCACATTAACATAAAAGAATAACAACGAGGAGAAGAAAAGAAATCACAAATTTTAGGTTTTTTATAACAAAGCGACTTCTTAAAGATAAAATTCTATATACAAACTCAAATTCATTTTTTAATGATAAAATTATAATAATAATAATCTATTTTTAAAGGTCCGCAGCCAAAATAGGACACAAATTAGTGTATGGGGCCCCCTCCACTTACTTGATTTTACTGGTAAAGTCTACCAAGGTATAGATACCCTAACCCTTCCGGATTTGAACATGTGACCTTTTAGGGAGGTTACATGTTATTAACCATTAGGCCACTTAGGCCCTTTCAGTGTATACACAAACCTCAAATTCATTTTTGATTAAAAATATTAAACTAAAGATTAATAATTTAAATTTATTGTTTAAAATTAAAATTTTTTTTTTTTAAATTAAAAATACTAAATTTAATTTTTAAGATTAAAAATATTAAACAAAGCCCTTCTATACAAACGTCAAATTCATTTTTGAAGATTAAGAATATTAAACAAAGTGCAACATATTCACATACCATATTACGTATGATGTTTCATATGAGTGGATTGACAATAAGACTGTTTGTTCTTCATGTCCACCAATTCAATTCAAGATTGTATGATATAAATCAATTCTAGTAAATACTAGCACAACCTCTAACTCGAGGCTGGAGAACGCCGAAAGGTATCTACTGGTATAAAATTCCTCGTTCAGTAAAAATCTTCAATTTAATTATTAAAAAAACCTAATTGATACAATGCCCGCCATCCGGCACTGAAATGCGCGCCTGGATTGATATTTACAAGAAGCAACAACTAGTGATTAATTAGTGTATTTAAAGTGAAACGCGTAGAGAGTGGCCGCCATCCTCCATTCGTGCTGCCATCATTGATACAGTAGATGCCATCCGGCACTGAAACGCGCGCCTGAACTAGTATTTACAAGAAGCAACAACCATTGATTAATTAGTGTATTTAAAATGAAGCGATGTGAATGTTTGGCTGCCATCTTCCATTCAACACGTAATGCATCCATATAAAATGAAACGCTCGGACAGTGGATAGTCAGAAAATGAAACCCACAACCAAAAAATGAAACACACCGACAGCTAACGAAAACCAAAAAATGAAATTCGTGGTGGTATTAAAGGTTAATCATTTAAAGGTGACAATCATATGATGTTACTACAATATTTTTAATATGATTAGGTAAATGTTAAAAGTAAGCAGTTATGGATGCATTCAAAAATACAAAGGAAGTTATGAAGAGTAATCCACATTCATTGATTTGGGAGGACGACTAGAATATGCCGACATCTTCAATTGTTAGCCATTAGATTAGAATTTTAGATTAAAGGTGATTAGTTGTGCCCATCTCCAATGGGTGTACGCCTTTCGGCATAAAAAAAATAAAAAAAAAAAAAAAAAAAAAATAGAAGTAGAGTCCAAATACAAGCGAGGAAGCCTGCTACATAGCATTGAATTTATTAGGAGATGGATAATAAGTCCTGAGGATATGAATACATGGTATTTAATGCTACAGTGGAACGATAATAAATTCAAAGTCTAATTTGACTACTGAAGTCTAAAGGCAAGATGATGGAAATCAACCAAATTCCAAAAGAGAAATGACAAGTTTCCACAAACTTTCTTTATAGTTATGTACGAAGGATCCCACTACGTGTAAAAGCATGCCTTCTAGTCCATGAAAAGTGTCGAGGCAAGATGATGAAAATCAACGAAAAATCCTCTCTCAGTACATGGTATTGAGTGGAATATGGGGTCTTCGGATGTATTTATATGTAAGCTGGACACTAGGGCTGTTGACCTAAAATGTTTTAGGTTAAGTTCACACTAATTTATAACTAAGGTTAATATTAAATTTAGTCAATGTAAGTAGGAATATGGATGATGGTTAAAATATTAAAATTAGTCAATTTTATAATAATCTTTCTTCATTATAATTCATTTTGTATTATTTATTTTATGAATTGAATTGGATAATGGATTAATTATTTGTCTTTGTTTTTATTTAAATTCGGTAAATTAGATTTGAGTGGTTGTTCTACGGGTTTTTCAACAATCCATTTCTACACTAAAAATGCAATTTAAACAACATAAATTGTGATTCCCTACACCAAAAAATAGAAGAGTTAGATAACACCAATTAGAAATGACTATCAAATCAATTATTAAAATTAACTATCAAATTAATTATTAAAATTAACTATCCAAATAATGAAATTATATATTCTAATCGAATAAATAAATTTAATTAGATCCTAAAAACCTTTACTTGCAATATAATTGTGTAAACCATAGATTTGATACATAAAATTTTATTAAACATAAATTATTTTATTGAATTTTCTTTAAAAATATTTTATTAAATATATGAAAACAACACTTTATTTGATTAAAAACATCGTATAATTAAATTAAAATATGTAGATTTCAATAACTTTGAAAACATTATAAAATGTTTCATATTTAGTTTTATGTGTGGGGCTATGCTCAATGTTGTTTGAAAGTACATGATTTTATTGTTATAGTTTTAGTGATGATGCTAAGGGATAGTGGTATTTTTATAGATACTATATAGGTTGAAATTTCCTTTTGGTCCTAGAGTATGACCAAAAAATACTTTTGATTAACTAAAAAGTTGTAGTCCTTAAATACAAGGAAACAAGTTAATGACAAGGAGCACTTAGATGACTAAGTTGAAACCTTATTCCTTAAATAAAAGAAAACAAGTTAATGATACAAAACACTTAGATAACTAAATTTTGTTCCACAAGATGTAGTTACATATTGAAATTTCAAAATAATACCACTAGCAACTAGGGCATGATATTTTTTTTTCCATGACCTTCTTTATCACTCATTACTAACAAGTTCCTCATTAATTCTTTTTTACAAAATATAAAATAGTTTTTAAGATAATACAATTTTTTTTATAAATACTTTGATAATATTTAATTATATTAATAGTGCAAAAATTAATTATTTTAAATTACGTATAAAGAAAATATTATAATAAGTAATTGTTTTATAGAGATGTTTAATTCCTTCAATGATAAACATATGGAGTTGACATCTGACATTTAAAAAGTATTAATAGAGTAAAATAATATATTTCAATGTCCACCTATTTTATTATTGTGTGTGTAAAAGGGGTGAAAGTACAAAAATTGTGTTGTGTCAAAAAGACACTTTTTCCAAGAAAAATTACGCACTATTATATTTAAATATAATGTCTTTTACAATTCAAAATCTGTCGAGCTGAGGACAAAACTCGCGCAAATCAAGGAGAAAGTCTTATGTATCAGGACAAATCAGATGGAAGCAATTCCACTTTGCTGTTCTGAATGCCTCTGTTTGTCCACAAGCAGAGAGAGAGGAGCTAGAGACTGAGGCCCGAAAAATTACGATGGGGACACCAAAAATCAATTGGAAGGAAGCACAATAATGGAATGAGCAAAATAGAAATTCGGTGAAACAAGCCCATCACCGCCGAAGAGATTGATGTGTGTAGTGGGACTTCCAGATCCATTCTCCACGCATGGTAGACTACGAAGTCTCAGAGCCACGCAGCCGAGGGCTCTCTTGGAGAGGGCATCGACCTCTTTGTTGAACGATCTGGAGATATGTCGATAATGGATGTCCAAGAAGCGAGAAGAGAGAGACAGAACTTTTTCTTTCCAGCCTTCTATATGGACCGATTGAAGCAAATGCTTGTGGTTGATCCAGTCTATAATGACTTCGGGAATTAAGCCGGGATTGAAAGGTGATCCAAACATGACCACGAGGGAAGAGCGAGGGATGTCCATAATCCCAAAAGTTCTGCTTTTGTATTCGTTCCCTGTCCACAATTCATAAACCAATTTGTGATTCTCTCAGGATGGGATTTGAAGAAACCCCCTACCCCACAAACGAGACCCGTGCTCGTCGCTGCGCCGTCAAAGCAAGCCAGAGTAAAACCAGCAGTCAATGTGATCTCACATACCTTAGGCGTGTAAGTCTTGATCAAGGAGGGATGCCACTGGAAAGAGGCTCTAACTCTGTGAAAGACCGCCTGTATTGAGGGGGCTCGGTCCTCAAAGATAGCACAATTCCGCTCGTTCCAAATCTGCCAGCACATGAAGACCGCCAAGGTCGGGGAAGCCGACTTCTGTGAAACCCAATCCGATAGACAGGACGTAAAGGTGGGTCCTTTCCAGTCCACTGATAAAGAGAAGAACTCGATCAGTAGTTTCCAAATACCTTAGAGTAAAGATGCGGTGAACCAGAAGGTGATGTACATCTCAGGAAGCAGCACCTGAGGACAAAACACAGGCCCTCCCAGCCTCTACGTCGGCGCCTCGGAGAGAATCTTCTCTCTACCCGCGAGCCAGATGAAAAGTTTCTTTAAGAGGGGCTGCCATTTTTCCTGTGCCGGGGACCAAGTGTGGTCAATCCACGGTCCCAGCATTTTAAATAGGCATCGTAAAATGTTTTCTGATGGGAGCGAGGCATCTCCCGATACAAAAATACATGCGGAACTTCAATGCGGGAGATGTCGGCTCCTTTAGAACCGTTAATATGTAGCTCCATTCATTTGCAAGTGGATCCATCTAGGCGTGAGGAAGCCAGATCCAACCAATGTGAGGAGAGTGAAATTCGATGTCGGTAAAACATAACGTAGGAAAAGCCATTCACGGAGCCTCTAATACACAAAGTGGGAGAGGGTGCTGGATCTCCCATACTTGATATCAAATCTCGCCTATTCGGATGTCATTCCACAGTCACAGGGCTTCCGTACCAGTGGAGAATGCCTGTGAGGATCACGATCATCCCCTTTCGAAGGGCCAGCCCTATAATGTAGAGAGAGGGACTTCTAATCGGTCATTGAAAGAGACAAAGGTGCCCAAAGTATTTTGATTTGATGTCGCGGCTCGGATGCCATTGTGGGCAAAGTGCTCTCAGATATGGCGTGTGTGAATTAAAGATAGGAAGGAACTGGTCCCCAACCCACATACAGGTTTAAGTGACTCTTACCAGCTACAAGGGTGTAACAGTAGCTGTCTGCAAGATCATTCACTAAAAGTTGAAGGTTAGCCTCGAGAAGGATCGTGAATATCTTTAGAGGTAATCATCCGACATCGATGGAGCAACAAGACTCCAAAACCGTAGCCATTGGCTAAATCGACCCCCTAACGGCGGTATCGATTTGCACCGGGGAGCCAATTTTTTTGAACCGAGACACCATTATACCGGTCGCAAAGGAGAAGAGAGGATCGATTAAGATGGAAGCCAGGGTAAAGTCAAAACCTTAAACTATAAGAATGTAAAATGGAAGAGGATGATGCTCGAAGATGAAGTTAGTGATGTCGGAGAATTTAATGGTGGTTGTCGATTTTGAGTAATTTAAGGACAAACCCGATGCAAGACAAAAAAGTTGAAGTGTATAAGATAAACCATTCCTGTAGCTCCTTGGTATGCAGAGCATTCATCTAGAAACGCAAGATTGGACTATCCTTAGGCAGTTTACTGATAGCTTTAGGCCGAGGCGTTTGATCATCAAACCCTTTTGTGGAGAGAAGGTCATCTTCAAAGATCAGGATAAATAAATACAAGATTTAAGAAGGGCATCCACAGCCGGAGGCCTGCACTCTTGAAGAAATTGGTTAGCTCTCCGTTAGCATTCAAAAGCAACCAAAGTGTACGTACAAGAGAGAATCCAATGAATGATCTCCAAGCTTGGGAGTATAAAATTAATCTCAGTAACTCCCAGTCTATGTTGTCAAAAGCTTTTTTGATATCTAATTTTATGACAAGTGCCTTTAGATTCTTTTGCTTGATGCTATGTATGCATTCGTGAGCAGTTGCAATAGCGTCTTGGATTCTTCGACCTTTCAAAAAACCAAGTTGCTTTCGGTGAAATGAATTTTTGGAGGAAGGGCTTCAATGTGTTTGATATCACTTTGGAAATAATCTTATATACAAGGTTTCACAGTGAAATAGGCCGGAAATCGCTGAAGGCGAGCGAATGTTGTTGCTTCGGAATTAAAACAATGAAGGTAGAGTTAAGGCTCCCAATTATCTTGCCTTTGGTGCGAGAATCTTCTACCATCCGGAGAAGATCATCTCCCACGAGGTCAAAAAAGTGTAGGAAAAATTGGACGTCCGGCCGATCGGTCGAACTCCTTTCTTTCTTAAAGTTATTCAGGATGGATTTAATCTCCTGTAACGTGACTGGACCCTCGAGGGAGTCGACTTCCACTTCAGAAATCACCGAGGGGAATAGATTGGCGATGTAGCACTTTTCCGGGAGGTTTTGACTGATCGGTGCACTGTATAGTTGCTTGAAATAGCAGGCCGCTGACTCCTTTAGCGCCCCCTGTCCGTGGATGACCACCTCTTCATCGTTTAATATAGACCAAATGCTCTTTTTGTGCCTATTGAAACTCGCTTCTATATGAAAAAATTTAGTGTTTGCGTCTCCACTCTTAAGCCAAGTGGCACGGCTTTTCAGTCTCCAAGTAGCTTCTCTTGTGGCCCGAAGGATGGAGTTTGATTACATTCTAGCTCCTTTGGTACTTTGTCTCTTCTGCAGAAAGAGCGGTAATGGTCGATCCATGTATAGCTTTTAAGATCTCCGTCTCCAGAAATACTAGATGGGCCTGTTCCTCTATCTTCCTTTTATGGATCCACGACTTGGTGGAGTCCTTCAAGACTTTCAGTTTCCAGACTAAGCGGCGCTGAGCACATGATTCCGTGAGAAAGTTGGGGTCTCTCCAAACGGCAGCGACCAAATCATTGAAGTCATCCTCCAATAGCCAATCTTGATTAAATTTGAAGGGAGTTGGGCTATTACGAACAGGGGATCTCAGCTGGAGAAAGATGGGGGCGTGATCGGAGATGAAGGGGTGCTCCACCCACGTGACTGGTAAATCATTGGAGAACATGTAATCTTCAGCAACGAGAAACCTATCCAATCTCCGAGCTATAGCAGCGGACCCAGATCGACCATTACGCCAAGTAGGGACAAGCTGTTCAGGCAGAATATCAGTCAGCTTATTGGAGGCAAAAATACTCCTATAAAAATCTACAGTAGCCCCCGGCACCAAGCCTCCTCCCCAGTTTTCTGTAGCAGATAAAGTAAGTTGGTCACCTCACACTGTGAGGAAGGGATGGAAATTATGCCTTGTCGTTCCGTTAGCGTCGAGAACCGTTTACGGCCCGTCTGGTAGTAAATATTAAGAAAAGCGCTATCTCTCTTGAATCGACAAGGTATCATTCCCATACAAGGATTCCACCCGGTCGTCAGCAGGGCTCGGATCAAAACACTAGGATCCGATACCGGTAATCCCCGGGTTACCAGTGGAGCTACTTGGCCACGGTGTACCAAGAAGGGCCGGAAAAGAAACATAAAGTCACGGAATTCGAACACCCGAGAAGAGTTTCTTGCAAAAATAATGTAAACCCGATTGTTTCCAAAGTCTCACAGAGGAAGCTGACCCAAAGTCACCTCCGATCCCTACGATATTCGAGGAAATTACTAACATCATTTGGAGCGTGCCAAGGCCTTTTTGACTCTATGGTGCCTGTGAGTGGTGGTAGAATTAGGCTTCGATTTGAGCGGGTTCATAAGCTCCTTTGTTTCTGGGCTTCTCGTGCGAGCTGAGGAAAGTTCGTTATAATTGCCTCTAGACCACACAAAGATTTTTCAACTTTTATACGCCATGGCGAAGGTTACCAGCTTACGTACCCGGTCGAGATGAGATCTTTACCCACATGGGATAACCCATTTCGAGCTTTCCGGTAAATAGGTGTGTGTGGTCGATGAGACCAAGCCATCCAATATGCTTGCGTCCACCACATCCGATTGTCCAAATCCAGGGGACACCAAGAAAGAGGATTCAAGGCTCGATGCTGTAGGCAGAGAAAGTGGCTGACTGGTCGAAGAAGGAAAGGAAGGAGAAGCCTCCGTTGTCTGTGGTAAACTGTCAGATGAGGGAGGGAGCACCTCCTCCCGGGGTGATGGCGAAGAAGAAAGTCGCTATGATCAAGCCAAGAGAAGCTAAGAACGGAGGTTTTTTCGGCCTCTGTGAAAGTCGAGTATAATGATGGGCAAATCCGGTTTAATTTGTGAAGAGGGATCTCGGCTTTTCCAGTATTCAGTCGAGGGGAGGTAGAAGGCACCTCATCCAGATAGGCTAGTGAGGGATCAGGTTCCAGGTAAGCAGGGGGGTTGAGGAGAAGTTCCGATTCTTCAGATAGGTCAGGAGGAGACTTACCCGGACAAGGCCAGTGGCCCGTTCATGGCGAAGTTACGTGAGAATGGGATTTCGAGGTAGTCCAGGGGCTGAAGGAGCTTTCTTCCTCTCCAGGTGATCTCCAAAGTTTCAGGCAATCCTGCGGAGGTGTCCATTTCCACCAGGACTCTCCCCACTTTCCCTTGAGGAATTTGTCGAGGCAAAGTCATGACTGCTCGGCTGCCTAGAAGAGTCACCAATCTCTCTAATAGCCTCTTTGTTCCACCAGTGAGAATTTGAGTAACACCATAAATTAATACGAGTAGTTCGTGTAGGAGTTAAAGAGCTGACTTCCAGCTTGAGAGCATGAGAACGATATCCCATATGTCCAAAAGGAGGAGAGCAGAAGAGAAGCATCTT
The DNA here is from genome assembly GCA_010110895.2 of Picea sitchensis. Classification (NCBI taxonomy): domain Eukaryota; kingdom Viridiplantae; phylum Streptophyta; class Pinopsida; order Pinales; family Pinaceae; genus Picea; species Picea sitchensis. Next base: position 17,510 of record SNQJ01S0157858.1, read on the forward strand.
CAGGCGTTTTGCAATGGAACCCAAGCCATCCTCCTTTTAGATAGAGGGTATCCGGAGTATATCCTAAGATAGGCACCCAGGTTGTGCTTATCCAGCTCTCCAGTGGCTGTGTGCATAAACTCTTGTAGGAGACCCGGCCCACCAGTGAGCAAGTCGACATCTTGCAAAGATTTTCAAAACCAACTCAGATCTCCTAACGAGGCGAAATCTTCACGGCTTCAAACCTTCGGTTGTCGAGCTCCACTGTGATGATAGGGAGGATCCTGTGAAAGACTTGATACTTGGGTGGCGGGTTGAGGAAGAGTGGCACGGAAGCCTTTTGGAAAAGGAAGTGCAGCGGTCACATTGGTGTTAACTTGAAGGGAGAGTGATGGTATGGCTTTTTGGCCGAAAGGTGACTTAGCCCGGGTAGAGGCCCGACTCACGGATGCCGATTATATCCACTTTGTCAAATAAACCTTTTTGTTCCCAGATGATCTCATCAGAAGGTTTCATCAGTTGATTGGTCAGTGTCTCCATAATGCGGGCTAAGTGGTCCACCTACTATTCGCTTGGAAGCTTGTCCGGGCAAAGGTAGGACAAATAATCTCTGTATCGGCGCCTGACAGGGAGAGCTGGAAGAAGAAACAATGACCGATATAAAGAACAGTAAGTAAAGACCGTAGTCACAAGTCTGTACGCAGAAAAGGATTCTCTGTAAAGGATTCTCTGTCTGTAGCGACAGTGATTTCAGTGTTGTTCAGTAGGCTAAAGACAAAAAACATGAATCGAGACGATGGTAAGATTAGAGAGTCAAGGGGACCGGAATCTGGACCCAGGTGCCTCCACTAAGTGGGCCAGTTGGATGGCAGAGGAAAGGAATAAAGGAGACCAGAGTCCCTTGCCTGTACGAGATGTAACTCTGTGAAGGTTCAAAAGTCTTTAGCGACAAGGAAGATTAAAATAAGAAGATGGTCGGCAGGGGAAAAGTGAAGAACGGGAAAAGTCCAGAGACCGCTATGTTCTAAAGGCTAGATGAAAAAATCTATTCAAGGCGAAAGCAAAATGTGAGATTCGAGGGAACCGGTATCCGACTGTAATTCAGACTAATGGTTAGATCCAGTTGTCTCCACTGTGGCCGGTCTCAGTTGGTGAAGAAGGGGCCATACACCCAGGAACGCTTCGCCTGGATCTCCTCGCCTGGTTCGTCTCGCCATTTTCAAACCAAGTTTTCCCGCCTATATCTTCCTCCCCTTGCAAGGCATGGTTCCAAAAACTTGAACCACCTGAGCATGTGAAATTAAGGCAGTTCACAATGGAGTATGAAGACACTTTCTACATTGGAGTATGAATATTTTTAATTCCTTTTAAGGTACTCAACTTGTGGGGTTCCTACCGTATGACTAGAAAAATATTTGAGGATAGTGCTTACTAGCTACTCCATAAAGGGAGATGTGTGATTTAGACAATGCTTGTGAGGTTGTACATGTCATTTAAATATATTTAGCAAAGTAAAATATTTCAATAATACCTTGAGTATGAACCGATTAGCATGTCCGGTAAATGGAAGGGAATTGTGAGAGGATTCTCAAGTTAGGTTCTCCTTACGCTTATCATGTTTCATGCTTGCGGGGATCGTGGCCTTTTGGGGTATAATAGTGTGTGACGGCTACTCGACCACATGTCAAGCATTGAGTACAAATTTATGAGTTAAATTCCCGATATAATAAATAAATAAAGTCATGTAACTATATATATATATATAACAAAAAAAAATCACTTATATTCATATCAAAATATTCATGTTCCAAGTCTTTCAAAATAGGCCTTGGCAGACACTCTGTCAAAGTTGATTGACATCCTACATTATCAAAATATTCATGTTCCAAGTCTTTCAAAACAGGCCTTGACAGACACTCTGTCAAAGTTGATTGACATCCTACATTAGTAGTTGGTTATCTATACTATTTGCTTCAAAAAGTATGCTTTCTTTTAACAACTACAAAATCGTACGCAAAAAACATTGTTAAGCCTGCTTCAGAAATGGAACTCCATAGATTCCAGTTCTATTCCATCAAATAACTCTTAGAAACAGAAGGCTGACTCCAGAAGAGTCCAAAGAGAAATGAGTTCAATTGTGTTGTTTGTCCCACCTCTAAGAGCATATCAAATGTGGATATAGTGGTTGTGATTAATAAAAAGGACCACCCCTACACCGCACTTTGGCAGGTGCCCTTGGATTGCCCCATCAAAGTAACCCCACAAAATAACATAGTCAATGGGTGGCATTGGGGTTCAAGTCTTTTGTTCTCTCAGATCTTCCTTGAATTCTTCTGCCATATTGAGCGTGAGTGTAGTTGTTACTTCAGGAGGGATTGTTTTGTCCTTGAAGATGGCATTGTTTCGTCTCCACCAAATGTTGTAAATAATAATCCTTGGTAAGCTTGCATAAAGAGACATCGATCTGTCTTGAATCCATGACCTGTAGCAATCATCCATCGATTCCTTGTTCCAGTCTACTCTGGCCTTTAGTTGATCTTTGATCAGCTTCAATACCTAGGCTTCATATGGATAAGAAATGAAGAGACAAGAAGCAGATTCTGAATTTGATTTACAAAGAGGGCATATGTTAGGACCACACCATCCTCTCTTTAAGGAATTGTCCCAAGTCACTAATTTATTATTCATAGCAAGCCAAAAAGTAATTTTGCATCAGGGGGGCTTTAAAATTCCATAGATCTTTCCACCACCAATTCATGGGGACTATGATTATGTCCTCAAATTAGGCTTTATAACCCAGTTTGACCATATAAGACCCATTTACAGGGTTCTTAGACCAACACAGAGAGTTTGTGGTCTCTTCATCCAGGGAAATGAAGTTTTCACATAAAAGAGTAATGAAGGATTCCCACTCTTCAAATAGAGCCTCGGGAAGCCCTATCAAAATCACGTTCTTCCAGTCCAATCGACCTCTCGGGTGAGGGGATCCTATGCTTGGATCATATAAAGAAGAGATGTTTTTATCCCTTAAGGACAGAAGGAGGGGAGGCATGGGCTTGTAGTCTGTCATCCTGAATTTCTTCAATATCTCAACTGTGTATTTTCCTTGACTTAGGAAAATATCATCAATCCTTTGCCACACTTCTAGTCCTAAGAAGTAGTGCATCATACCAAGGTCCTTCATCTTGAATTCAGAAGCTAATGTATGCTTGAATTCAACAATAAGGCTTTTTGAACCGGTGAGGAATAAGTCATCAATATATAGGACCAAAATCAGACACTCATCACCAACAATTTTGTAGTATAGATTGGGATCAACAACACTCTTATTGAAGCCCAAACTCATCAAGTATCCATCAATATTCTCATACCGTGCACAAGGTGCCTGCTTTAGTCCATACAAGACTTTCTTCAACATGCACACATGAGACTCCTTCTCATGTATCATGAATCCATCTGGTTGCTCAATGTAAACTTCTTCATCAATCTCTCCATTGAGAAAGTATATCTTCACATCCATCTGATGTACTCTCCAACCCATGGATGCGGCAAGGGAAATAATCGTATAGATGGAAGTGTATCGGGAAACAGGATAAAACCTCATAATTTATTCCCTCCACCTGAGAGAATCCTCTAGCCATGAATCTCTCTTTGTACTTATCGATGCTTCCATCAGTTTCATGTTTGATCTTATAGATCCAATTGGAAGTCACTACAGACTTCCCTTTCGGTCTCAGAAAAATATCCCACACATCATTCCCCATGAAGGACTGATACTCTTCGATCATGGCATCTTGCCAAACCTGCTGACTTGTTGCTTCTCCATGTCAAGAAGGCTCAGTATCAAGGATCTGACTCATAGCTGAAACATAGCTCGAAAATCTCTGTGGTCTCTTTCTCTCTCGGAATGTACCATGAGGAGCTTCATGTCCCTCTGCCTCTTATAGAGTCTGTCGAACCCATGCAGGCCTCTTTAGGCCTACTGTAATGTCTATGGGAACATCAACTAGAGCTATGGGATCAACTGGATCAGTAATTGTCTCCCTCTGAACTGTTGAAGGGGGAGAAGGTAATGTCTCTCCTTTCTTCTCATCGTCAATCTCCATATGAGATTCTCTGGATCTTTGGAAGGCTATCTCTAAAATTATTTAAAATTATTTTAGTTGAAAATTTAATGTTAAACACTTTGCAAATTATTTAGATCACTAACAAATAAAATCTAAAGCATTGTAATTTGACTTACATTTTTTTTTTTCCTTTACATTTGTATTTAGATTTTAATTTTCATTTTTAGATTTGTATTTAGATTTTAATTTTCATTTTCATTTTTAGATTTGTATTTAGATTTTAATTTTCATTTTCAATTTTAGATTTGTATTTAGATCTTAATTTTCATTTTATATTTGTTGCAACTAGGGTGGAAGGTGTGGGTGGTTTTCCTCAACCCTGAGGGAAAATGTGAACTAACTTACGCTTGGGGCTTAGGTGAATCCACAAACAATCAAGAAGAAGCCTTGTCCTTATACCAAGGGCTGAACATCCTCTCATCAAAGGACATTAGATCCCTTATAGTTATTAGCGACTCTTTAGTTATTA
>SNQJ01S0157859.1:0-20686 GCA_010110895.2 Picea sitchensis
GCAATCTGTCTATTTGATGCTATTGTTGCTTTAAATGTTTCAAAAATTAAAAAAAAATGAATATTTTTGTATTTTTTTAAGTTTGCCGATTTTTTCCCGATTTTTTCCCGATGTTTTGCCGATTTTGACGAAACGTTGTTTTCCGGACCCCGGCGATTTTTTCCCCGAAACGATTTTTACAACACTGTTGTAAATGATACTAATGTCAAGCAAATAATTATCTAGTTCACTAATTGCACACTAAAACTGATGTGTATTAGCATCAACCTCAGATGCAACTAGTTTGTTTGATCATATGCTTTAGAAAGATCCAACTTTAGAACCATAGCTGGTAGCTTCTTTATTTTAATAGTATGCATCCTTTCTTGTGCCACTCCCACTACATCGTGTATTTATGTACTATGGAGGAGCCCAAGCTACACTTTTGAAATTGTCTTAGAGCATTTTATTTACTCTCAAGGCTATTGTCTTAGCAATTATCTTGTAAATACAATTGCATAGGGAAATTGGCTTGAAGTCATCCAAAATGTTTGGCTTGAAGTCATCTAAAATGTCAGGTTTGTCCTTTTTTGGAGTTAATGCAATGGAAGTAGAATTTAAGATACCTAGGATTCTTCCAACACTCCTTGATTGATTAATAATTGTAACAAATCATCTTTTAATAACTCATAAAATCCCAGAAAGAACTCTATTGCTCAACTATCAGGTTTGGAATTTCGTCTCTTTGAAAACTATTAAGTACCACTTGTAACTCATCTTTAGTAATCTCCTCCATTGATCTCTCATTGGTTGTCTCATCTATAAAGCCAATGAAGAATTATGGCATTTTGACTATTATTTTTTCCTTATCCTCTTATATATCTTTCCTAAATGATTTATCCCGATTGAAACAATGTCTTTCAAGCTCTAGGATTTTGATGCATCATCTCTTTGTACCTCCCAGAATTTGTTTCCGTCTTTCCTTCATGTTCTCATCCCCCTTTTCTAGCCATAATGCCCTACATTTATGTCTCCATAGGGTCTTTTCTCTTTGCATTTGCACAATTGTTTCTCTTCTTTTGTTGTATAACCCTTTAGTTTGCCCAAGTTTTGTCATTAATAAGATTTATATCTTCTTTGTCATAAATTCTTGTGATTTGTGTTTCAAGTGATACTAATGCCCACTCATCCTTTATTAGTCTCTTGTCATTTGCCCATGAGATTGTTTCCCTTTTCATATACTTGAGGTTCGAAGCAAACTGTAGTCTTGTTGACTCTCCGAGGGAGGCACCAAACTACAACAAGTGAATATGCGGAACAATCACAAGTGCTCATGTAAAGAGTTTCCAAAGATTGTCATTCACATGTAAAATAGTGTGTCTTAGGTTTAGATTATTCCAAAAAAACATTTCACAAAACTCACTTAAAAGAAATTACTAGAATGGTGTGACCAATTCAAAGTAATTGAGTACATAAATTGTATCTAGATTTGCAAACCACCATCAAATCATTAGATGCCAAACTTAAGAACGGAGTATCTAAAGAGAACAAAGTTGTTATGAATAGAAATGATTGTAATACCATAACTCTTAGAAATTTAGATTTGCAAGTGTTTAAACCATGCATTAAAGATGATTGCAAATGTGAATCATAAGAAGAGTATTTCCAACTGTAGTGGGTGGAGATATTTAATAATATGTCCATGACTACTATATGGAATGCTTAGATTTGAGTATATGTGAAAGGTATATGGACCTTAATCTTAACAACCATTTAGAGCAACAACATCTAGAATTGAAACAACAAACTGATGATAAAACAACACAATCATATTAAACTTTTTGTCCAAAGTGTTAGATTTTCTTTATTTACAAAGCATTAGAGTTACCGGTGTTCTTTTAATTCGTCATGATTAACATATATATATCATGTACTGAGTAGTAGCAGCATAAACAAGAGACAAAAGAACACAAGATTTATCCTCGGAAAACGCCAAATGGGGAAAAACCCAATAACCTTTCTTAGACAGATCCCGTTCACAAAGAAAGTCCAATCGTGTACCAATAGATAAACCCTAGCACAAAGGCTAGCTCAAGATACAACTAGAAATACCACCCCAGAATTGCGCCTTACTTCTGTGTAGATGAGAGAGTTTGAGTGAGTGTGTCCAAATGAGCTAAGACGCCTCCTGTTTATAGCCTTCGTGTCCCCTTCATTGGGCCGAATTCTCTTCTAAGAAGGTGTCACTTATTTATTCTTTATTCTTCTGGGTCGACTTCTATTCTAGGGTATTTCCACATCTATTCAATGGTTCTTTTGCTTCTAGAATCTTCTTCTCGTCTAAGAAAGGTCATCTAGGAGGGAAAGTACCTCCCGCAACTACCAAAACATCAACACTCCCTCTTATCTAAGTAGGTATCTTTCACGATGTCTTCATCTAATAGTCCACTGACTACTCTGCAATTATCTGGTAGCACACAACTATTACAATGCCATCGATAGCTCGAATCATCTGTCACGGTCTCTGCAATCAAGTAGCACACAACTACTCCCAATATGAACTAGTAATCTCCATGGAAATCAACTAGTAGCGCACAACTACTACAATTCCATCTAGTAGAACACGACTGTGCCGATCCATAGTAGTATACAACTACTATACAGTGGTACAAAACCACTCCAAGTAGCGCACAACTACTGTGCAGAGACTCAATGTCTCTCTCCTACAATCAACTGATAAATACACAAGATACCACCATGTCGTCCAATAGTCTCTATGATTATGCAGCAATCAACTACTACCATGCCATAGACCATAATCATAATCTGCAATCCCCATGACTATGCATCAATCAACTAGTAGCACACAACTACTACAATGCTATCAGCCATAGTCATGGCCTCTATAACTATGCAACAATCAACTAGTAGCACACAACTACTACAATGCGATCGGCCATAGTTATAGTCTCTATAACTGTGCAACAATCAACTAGTAGCACACAATTATTACAATGCCATTAGCCATAGTCATAGTCAATGTCTCTATAACTATGTAGCAATCAACTAGTAACATACAACTACTACAATGCCATCAACCATAGTTATAGTCTCATCCAATAGCACGAAGCTGCTCCCATAGTCCTCATGACTATGTGTGTGGTGTTTCTTCTCTCATCAGGTCCGACGGTGCATTACCCCCTCAATCACATCAAATGATTGATCTAGGGAAGCCTTGGCTAGAGGTTAGCTGACATGATCTCTATAGGTCCTCTCTGCACCATGTCTAGGGTGTAATGATATTTGATCTCTTTGTGCTTTGACTTGTCATGAAAGACAGGGTTCTCTGAAAGCCTTAATCAACTTTGATTGTCACAATGTATCAAAGTTGGCTCCAATTCTAGATCAAATATCCTTGCAAGCAACTTTCAAAGCCACACTGCTTCATGGCTTTAGGGTGTAATGATATTTGATCTCTTTGTGCTTTTGACTTGTCATGAAAGACTGTGGTTCTCTCGAAGCCTTAATCAACTTTGATTGTCACAATGTATCAAAGTCTACTCCAATTCTAGATCAAACAATCTTGTAAGCAACTTTCAAAGCCACACCGCTTCATGGTTTTCCACACTAGTCGCGATATGCTCACTTCACTATAATCGAAAGTCACTGATGTTTCTTCCTTCTCATCCATGAGATCATACTTGATCCCGACCGAATAACATCCTAAAGTACTCTTTCTAATCCACTGCACTCCCTTCCTAGTCAGATTCTGTATATCCTTGCAACTTCATTTCTCCATCCGAGACATCTCAATCCATATCCAATCGTATCAATTGTGTATCTCAATATGTGTTTTGTTGCCATCCAATGTACATGTTCAAGTTCAACCATGTAATCAACACTCAAGGCATTTATCAAGAAAACATATGTCCCAATTCGGTGTTAACCAAGTACAACAAGGATTCAATCAAATTGCCCTCAGACATTATGGGATCCACGAAATCTTAAGATGAATCACTCAATAGCTTTAGATTTATCGTCATGTGGCCATGGAGTTGCAATCTGTTATCCCGAATCTCAGATGTCATCAATATATTTTCCCTGGCCAAGGAAAATCTCATCTAATGTCCGCCACCTCCAATCCCAAAAGTAATGCATCGGTCCAACGTCTATCATCTCGAACTCAAGCTTAGCTCCATCTGCAGTTCCATCCAGGAGCTTCTCATCCCTTGTAAGAAACGGGTCATCCACATATAGGATCAATGGGCAACCATTCCTAAGATCATCAAGTAACTGTATGATTTAAGTATATTATGCCCCGGGTGCTTAGGGTCTGCATAAAGCCTTCTTCAACTGTAGACAAGGAGACTCATGTATCTTGTTACGCTCTATGTACACTTCTTCTTGTTGAACTTTCACTAGGCTAAGCTCAAGCATGAAGTTTTATTTCAATTTAGAATTTGTTTGAACCATAGACAAATGTAGCTACACCATTAACAATTTGTCTAATAACCAAGATCACAAGAAGAAGTACCATGCACGGGCAACACAAGAAATATCCTGGAAACCCTTCTAAACAAGGAAGAAACCCAACCACAATCTTTGCTATATTCTCAAGAGAAAGACCTCCGACCTCATAGACCTAGCACACAAAAGGGTGCTCAAAACCAAGAAGGCTAGCACCCAACAGAGGTGCACACTTGAGCCCTAGAATATGTACTTGCTGAATTTTCCAAATGACAAGTGACTTGAGTGTCTTGTGTTGTGTTTCCTCAATATGGGGAAACCACCTTTATTTATATTAGACCTGACACATCAAAAGTGGTGTTTATTGGTACAACATGGCCAACCTCAATAACTCAAATATAATTAATACCAATATATTAACGGTCTCCATATTAATTATATTTCACTTTATGGGGCCACCACCCTTTACATCACAATTAGGGTTACAAAATCACTCTTTAGACAATATAGCAAGGATCTCACATACCCACTAGTGCTCAACCATTGGGGGCACGCCCACTGCGTTTCCACCACTGTGGACCCCAAGTCAACGTATCTCTATCTCACTGAGTCTCGCATGAGAATCATCTAGACACACTCACTAGTGCTCAACCAACATGATCACGTTCACATGTGCTCACCCACAAGCACGGCCCCACTCAACAGACTTCTATCTCATCAAGTCTCACAGAGAATCATCTAGGACACACAATACTAGTGCTCGACTACTCGCGATCACGCCCACTTGTGCTCATCCACAAGGACGCCCTACTTCAACATCTCTATATCATTGAGTCTCACAGAGAATCATCTGAAGTATCACATCGCCTCAACTCTCTAATAAAGGAGAACAAGAAACCCATCACATGGGCTCCTTCACCCTCCTGTGGGTACACACATCGTTTCATCTCAATCAACACACCCATCTCATGGGCTTCTTCCCCTTTCAAGGGCACACAATGTTCCATCTCCGCCTTAGAGAGAACAACACACCTAGCTCATGGGCATCTTTCCCCTACATAGCACACATCATTCCATCCCTCGCTTCAAAGATAGGAATGACACACTCATCTCATGGGCACACCCAACTCATGGGCTCTCTCAGAGGTCGAATCAACTCAGTCACAAAGGATAACGTATCCTGGAGGATGTCTCACGAAGTTGTAATCATCAACATTCGCTACTGAGCAAGTAAGCTCCCATCATAATCTTCTCTTGTCGGAGAATCTCTAGCCACAAATCTCGCTTTTTACTTCTATGCTATACTCTATGATGCTTGATCTGTAGGATCCACTTGGAAGTCACCATCACATTCCCTTTTGCTCAGAATCCAAGGAGAACCATTTCCTACCTTCCTGGGCCGGGCTATCAAACAAGGGAATCCTCCTAGAGTGTCTCGTGATCTCCTCAAGCCTCCAAGCTCGGGATCTAGCCTCCTGCTTGTCGTACCCGAGGACGCCCTCTCTCCCATCCGGAATTTGAGGAGAATACTTTCAATGAAAGTTTCTACACTGACTCTTCGAGATCGTGCCTACTCGAAATCAAGATGTTCCTTTGGAAGCTGACTCCCTTTGAGTCTATATAATTTCCAGAGCCATCGCTTTCGTCAGATGACCTCATCTAAAGTTTGGATCTCCTATGACTGTCCCTGGGAGTCTTCCTCCTATTAAATCTTGAGGTTTGGACTCCTCAACTCTTCTAGCTCTTCTCGAGATGGTACTTGGTGGGGCTCTTCTCACCACCTGTGGAGCCATCTGCCTCATGGTAAGGGCTCTCATCAATGCCATATGTCTCAGATTCACCTTTTGCATCTAGTATCACTTGTGACCATGCCGGGTCTTCCTAGTCATTGTAATGATTCTGGGTAGGCCTCTCCTGCTCTCATCACTCTTTTCCCGGTGATCTCGAAGAGTGATCAACCAACTGGCTGTGGGATCTCAGAGGTCATATTCAAGCCTTCTCGCTTCCTTAGAATCGACTATATGAGATACTCAGATTCAAAGCACCCTCTTGCCGTGGGTTCTAACTGCCCTTCTTTCTCCTTCATTACATGGATGTGTACAACCATGAACACAACTCTATGTCTGTATAGTATGCTCCATGTCTCAAAACATATACCATCTAACCTATTTCCACCTAAAACCATCACTGTAGCTCCCTCTTAGAGCTATTACCCGTGACCTGTAACAAAAACAAGAACACCAACATCTTCATGGTAACCTCAATGGAATTTACAAGATAACCTGCTTGGAACAAGGTTAACCAAGAACATCTCCTAGAGGAGATGAATTTATCTTGTAAACAAGTGCATTATTAATATGAGCATTTACTTAATGGTATTCATACCAACAATAATAAAGTGTTATTAAACTAGCACAACAATAGCAACAATAGAATTCTAAAGATTGTTATTCTAATTACAACACTTACTTAAATTGCAAACAATATAAAATATCAAACCTAATATGCAAACTCGATGAAGGTTACCGGCCCACTTGAGTTGTCTTTCCTACTCCTCGGCCATGTGCTTGGAAGCACCACCACAAAAGACATACTCTTCATACTTTGAATTATGCTCTTCAACATCTGTTGTATGTGCATGGTGCTTCTTCTTTCCTTTTCATGTCTAAGAGGACATCATCAACTCCCTCTGCATGTGTTGACCTCATCTAAAGTCTCATATCCTATGAATTGTCTTTGGGAGGCTTCCTCCCTACTAGATCCTCGAGAAGGACTCCTTTGAACTCTAACCTTTCTGGGAGATGCAATTTGGTGGGGTTGCCTACCACTGGTGGAGCCATATCTTCCTCCTCATGATATGGCTCATCAATGCTATGTTTGTATCCCCCATTGCATCTTGGTAGTATCAATGGTGACCATGTCGGTCTCTTCCTAGTCATTGCAACGATTTTGGGTAGGCCCTAAGGTTCTACTCACTCTTCTTGGTGATTTGAAGAGTGATCAACTGAACGTGAGGGATATGTATGGTCATCTTTGAAGCCTCTCTGCCATTACAATCGATTCATGAGATACTCAGATCACAGCAGCCCTTGCCGTGGTTCTAACTTTCTCTTCTCCTTCATTACACGGATGTGTACAACTCTATGTTTGGATAGTCTGTTCCATGTCTCAACTAGAGACCATATAAACCATTCCCTCCTGCAACCATCATTATAGCTTCCTCTCAGAGCTATTACTTGTGACTTTCCCGGAACAAGAACTCGAACAAGAACAAGAACAACATCTCCATGGTAACCTCCATGAATTTACAAGATAACCTGCCCCGAACAAGGTCTAACACCAAGAACATCTCCTAGAGGAGATCAATTCTATCTTGTAAACAAGTGCATTATTAATATGGGCACTTACTTAATGGTAGTCATATCAACAATAATAAAGTCTTACTAAACTAGCAATAACAATAGCAATAGCAATAATAGAATTCTGAAGATCTATTTTAGTTACAACACTTACTTAAACTAACAATATAAAATATCAAACTTGATATGCAAACTCTAGAAGTTTAGATGTTGTTGTACCACTTGATTTGTCTTTCCTACTCTCCGCACATGCTTGGAAGCACCACTAACTAAAAGACATACTCTTCATCCTACTCTTCAACATCTATTGCATGCATGGTGCTTTTCTTTCTCATGTTTGTGAGGCCATTGTGTGGCATAATGTCCCATCTCTTTGTAGTTGTAGCATATGATCTTTGGACGATCCTTCTTATAATGTGGTCTCTTAGATTTCTTCGGACTACCTTCTTCCCTTTCTATCCTTTTCTCACTTGAGCAACAAGGGCTTGATTTTCATCATCATTTGTCTTCAATGACTTGGATATCAACCCTGGATTTCTTAAAAGTACCGCTTCATAGCTTGTTGAACTTGGGCAATTGATTTTTGGCGCAAATCCCTTTAGAACAAATGGATCCCCAGAGGAAGGAACTACTGATGTATTGTCATTCATGAGTCCGCTTCACCGATCTCCATTGGCTGCTAACTGGTCTTTGATTTGCGAGATCCTCATAAAATAGTTGGCTATTGTTTCAGACTTGTTCATTGTCACGTTTCAAGTTGATGCCTTAGAGTCTGACGAAAGAGAAGACATACACATGCTTGGTCTTGGTCTATCTTTGATGTTTGGTCTTAGTCTTGGCATTGCATTGACAATCTATTATTGAGGAAGTTTTGGTCTTGCTTTTCTCCCCTATGAGGGTTTTCCAAGATAAAATGTTGTGTAAAATTTTCCATTGTGTTTCTTCTGATTCTTACACTGTTGTTTTGAAATGCATTGAATGCTTATGAAATTTCGAATCCCACAACAACAGTAAAACTTAACATAGTATCAAAGCTAAGCTAAAGAGAACACCTTTCAATGGATAAGCAAAAACATCACTGTTGTTGTACAAGAAAATTAGAGCTTCTTACTGAAGAAGAATTTTTGACCAAAGACCACCTTGGGAGTGCCTTGCCTTAGCGACATCTTTTGGTAGCTTGAGGAACTTTTCGCTGGCTAGATTCTTTGGAGTGAAACCCTGTTTTTCACTGGTACCTAAAAACCAAAAAACTAGGAAACTAGAACCAACAATGGTACCATTTCATAATTGCACGTGTCAAGTTTCAGGGGGTAAACTTGGAATTTTCTGAAACGGCTTTCCAAATGAACTCACACCTCTACCTTGTAGTGCATCTCCCCTGTAAGCTCGCCATTTTTTGAGCAATTTCATTTTCTCGTCATTTTCTTAGCTCTAGGTCAAGATGTCTACAAGCACCAAGATTGTTGACAAGAAAGAAGGTGTGGAAAAATTCCGTTTCAGAGTACGTAATTTGACTCATTCTTGAAGAGAATGACCTGCAAAATTCATAAAGAAAATGTACTGTAACCCAAGAAATGCAGCCAAAGAGAAATACACGAAGGATATGATTAAGGCTAAAAGAATAATTGCAGATTCATTAAAGACCACTTGATCCCTCAAGTGTCTTCTAAGAATACTCCAAAAGATATTTTGATGCCCTAACTATAATGTATGAAGGAAGGAACATCTACTAGAAGATGAACTTGAGAACCCAACTCCCAAGAATACAAAGATGCAAAAAGGAGAAACAACAAGACTATTTCTCTAGGTTTTCTCAATTCACAATTAGAGGAAGTTGGAGACAACTTATATGAAGATGAACTCTAGATGACAACTCTTAATGGTCTCATAAGACCTTTGGGATGCCTTCATCCAAACTATTTGTAAGAAAAGAGAAACTCCAAATTCGACGCTTATGGGAATAATGTATTCAAGAAGAAGCAAGAGGGTTGACCGAGAAGCCATTCTATTAAGAGATGAAGATCAAGTTCTTAGTCATGCTAAGGGTGGAAAAGGGAAAGTCTCATTTTCAAATGGAGACCCACCTTCTTTCAATAGTCTCACTCTCCAAAGAGATTCCTAAAATATCATAAGGGTCAAAGAAAGGGAAAGATTTTCTCCCACCAATGTTATCATTGTGATAAGATGGGACACATTGCTAAGAACTGCCCTCCAAGAAGGGAAGAATACAAGAAGAGAAATAAAAAAGGCATCATGCCCATACCTAATATGATGAGCCACCCAAGAAGTTAGCTAAAGAAGAGATTGAAGAATATGTTTTGTTTTATGCTCTCTTAGGATCCTCAGACATTGAGAGAGTGATACTTGGCTCATAGATAGTGGTGCCTCTAAGCACATGATAGGTCAAAAGAACACTCTCCAACCTTATAGAAAAGGATCCTCAAAGTTTTACACTTGAGATGATTATCAGCATTCAATCAAAGGAATGGAAGAAGCCACCTACAAACTTGATTCAGAACCCGATGAGAATGAAGGATGCACCCTATGTACTAGGTTTGACAAATAACTTACTTTCTGTTTCTGCTCTAGATGAGAAAGGTTTCAGAGTTGCATTTATAGATGGTGAAGTCTCTCTTATGTGGTCTAAAGGAAAACTATAGAAGATGCAGCTGTTATTGGAATAGAAGGTGGCTTGTATAAGCTAAAAAAGTCACTGAGAAGCCTTGGCTCACTTCTATTGAGTCATTGTGAAATTTTGGTGATAGAAGGATAGGCCACATCAACTACAAATCCTTACCATATGTGTAGGAGCAAGGTAGTTACCAGTTTACTAGAACTAAAGGTTGATCATGAAGGTGTTTGCTAGGGATGTGCACAAGGAAAGAACACAAAGAATCCTTTCCCAAAGAGCCGCACAAAGAAAGGTATGAATTTTGGAACTTGTCCACTCATATGTATGTGATCCAATGCCATCAACCTCTAAGCTGGTATGTATACTATGTATCATTGGTTGATGATTACTTGTAAGATCTTTGGGTTTATTTCTTGAAGTTAAACAATGAAGCATTGGAAAGTTCAAGGAAATCAAATCCTTGGTAGAAATCTCTCCGAAAGAAAAATCATGATACCTACTGCCGCATTAATGGAGGAGAGTACACTTCAAAGAAATTTATGGACAACTTTGCAGATGCTCCAGATTAAGAGGGATCCTCACCAATTCATAATCCTCAACAAAATGGTGTAAAGGTAACAAAGAATAGAACCATTATGGAAGAAGTAAAGTCTATGATTCATGATCAATATCTTCCAATACTCTTATGGATGAAGCAAGAAGAACAACAATGTATGTCCGGGTAATTATTAATATCCACAATTCAATTTGGATTCAAAAAACCCCCAAGAAATGTTCAATCGAAAGAAGTTATAAGTAAGCCATCTAAAAATACTTGGTTGTCTAGTGTTTGTACACATTCAAAAAGAAAAAGAGATCCAAGTTGGATCCTTCAAGAAAGAAGGGAATATTTGTTAAAATGAGGTTTCTACAGCCTTTAGGAATTTCTTACATACTAGATACCATCATATTGAGATCAATAGAGATATAACCTTTGATGAAAATGAAAGATGCACAGATTACAAATGCCACTTGAAGAAGAGACAAGAAGAACCTCAGAACTCCAGAGTTGCATAGCTCAGAAAGGAAGTTGCAAAGCATCTCTCTATGATGATTCCGTAAGATCATGACACATAGAATCTCAGAACCTCCTGCATGACAATCTCTCACAAGAGAAAGCCAGCTTGCTTAAATAACTATTCAATATGTAGAGAAGCATTGTGCCTCATAAGGAACCATGAGACAAAGCAAGAAGCCCAAGCCATTCTCCAACCATATGGCCTTGACGTAGATCTCATAGAAAATGAACCTACTTTCTTTGAAGAGGTCATTTAGAAGAGAGAATGGATGGATGCCATGACAAAAGAATACCAAATTAATATGAAGAATGATGTATGGGAAGTAGTTCCCAAACCAAAGAACAAAGATGTGGTATCTTCCAAGTGGATATACAAAGCAAAAACATGCAACAAACTAAAGGTAGGGATTTGTGACTCATGGATTTTCTCGAAAAGAAGGTATTGACTATGAAGAAACATTTGCCCTATAGCCGATACACTTCTATCGAACTATCATAGCTCTTGCAACCAAAATGAAGTGGAAGTTGCACCGTATAGATGAAAACAACTTCTTAAATGGTGTTATTGAAAAAGTGTATATAGAAACAACCACAAGGGTTTGAAGTTGAAGATAGAAAGACTCCAGTCCGTAGGGTTGAAGAAAGATCTCAGACGGGTTTGAAGCAAGCCCCTAGAGTCTGGTATGGTAGAATTGATAGTTTCCCCACTAGTTTGGGCTTTACTAAGAGTAAAGTTGATCCTAACATTTACTTCAAGGTTATGAATGATGAGTCGCTGATATTGGGTTACTATAAGGTGGATGATTTATTCGACAGAGAAGAAAATCATCATAGATTTTAAGAAAAAAGCTGTCACTAATTTGAGATGAAAGACCTAGGTTCGATGCATTATTTCTTAGGTCTGAATTTGGCAGAGCCCGAAAAGATCTTCCTTAACCAAGGGAAGTATGCGCATTGAACACCAAGAGATTTGACATGTTGAATGTAAAGCCATGACCACACCCATGGAAACGAATTTGAACCTCCCGGTTGATACTTTGTTAGAGTTAGTTGATACTACTCTATACGCATTGCATTATCGGTTCATTGATGTGAATCCGACAAATATGTCAGCTGACAAATATATGCTTCTATGAACACTTTGAGTCAAGACTGCGGAGCCCGCACGTAATTCACCCTTGTAGTTTCAAAGCACGTGATGAGATACCTCAAGGGTACTTGATTATGTTTCTCTCGTTATAATGGAGATCATGACTTAGACTGATATGGTTACACCGGGATCCGTGATTAATGAAATAGAAATATAACTTCATGATGTTGTTTCAATATTGGGTCTACCATGACTTCATGGCAAAAGGTGAAGGAATCTAGTATTTCTCCCAACACCTACGTAAGTGAAATACATTGCAAGATGTTCCACCAAATTTCTGTGAAGCCATATGGCTGTAGTTGTTGACACAGTTTGTCTCGATGGAGATGGAAGCCAATCGTGATTCTTGTGTGATAACCAAAGTTGTATAAAGATGATTGAGAACCCAAGTAGTTTCATGATAAGTCGAAGAACAAAAGAGATCCGTACCACTATTCGTGATAGAGTGAGGGGAATGTGAAGGTCTAATATGTTGGCATAGATGAGCAAGTTGCGTGATGTGGTTACGCCTTTGTCTCGTGTGAAGTTTGAGTACTCCGAGATAATTCCGGTGTAGTCCTAAAGGACCTCCCTCGAAGGGGAGTAGTGTTGATCACTATGGTATCCCCGACTGTAACAATGGTAGTCTGCGAGATTTTATATCTTAGGGAATCTTATGATTCCTGGTAGATTTGGAAGGTTCGTGGTCGGCTGGTCTCGAAAATTGCATGTATATACCATTTGTGGTCAATAGTGGTAGCTCAAGAAGTGATTTTATATCCTAGGGAATCTATGATTCCTAGGCAGATCCCTCAAGGTCCGGTAAGGACGGCTTGTCAAAGTACCATGTGGTATCCTAGTTATGATTCTATATCCTAGGAAATCTAATCATTCTGTAAAGGGTGACCTCGAATGTCCGCTATACCGGCGAGTACCACAAATGTTGCTGTTTGATGCACCTGTCTCATTCTGCTGCCACATGTTGATGATGTTGTTCCAACTTGTGCCGCTGACATGTTGTTCCCACTTTGTGTTGTTGATGATGTTGTTGTTTCAGCTTCGAGCTATTGATGTTGATGTTTCATCTTCAAGGATGATGATGCATTCGTACCATGTGGTAAACGATGATGATATTGACATGAGAAAACTTTCATGATTTATAGATGTGCTGCCTGTTCCTGCATGGCGTCGTTGATGATATTGCTCCTTCTTTGATGATGTTGTTGACTGAAGCTCAATTGCTCGGGATTAGCCATCCCCAATCGGTAAACCTATAGTTATCTAGCTTGAGATGGAACCCTAGATATTTGAAGTCTCATCCAAATTTCGCATAGGAACCAAAAAATATTGCCAATCTGCCTCTTCTCTGCTGTCAAGCACTAGTGGGGGATTAGGCATGATTTGTTGAAATAAACTTCCATGCCTGTGGTAGAGCGTAATTAATCAAGTGCACCTTTCAACGTCGAAATTTCCCTTAAGGAGCCTTTGGTACATTTGAAGACATCGTGTTATCATTTCCCTTTTCGATACCTTTACCCCTCTAATTGATCTTGCTTCCTTTGCTTCTGTAATCACTTTGCCCGGGGCCTCTGCTATGATGGGGAATATAAAGGAGGAGATAGGGCATCCTTGCCTTAGGCCCTTCGAAGCTTTGAAGAACCTTGAAGGGGCTCCATTTTATTAAGATCATGAAAGACTCTGATTGTATGCAACCCATTATCCAATTAACCACAGAAAGAGCCATCCCCATCTGAATAAGGAAGTCGCAAGAAGGTCTAGTCAACCCTATTGTATGCTTTTGATAGGTCTAGCTTTAGAATAATGGCAACCTTTTGTTTCAATTCCTTAGCGTGGAATGAAAAACTTCCAGCTACTATGACTCCATCACGCATTTGTCATGCTTTAGAAAGTCAAATTGCTCTTCCTCGACATACCCTCACTCAATATAGGCTTCAATTGTCTTGCTAAAACATTTGCTATGATTTTATGCACCACATTACAACAAGAAATTAGACGATAGTCCTCGAAGGACACTGTTGAAATAATGTAACCGAAAGTGTATTCAATTATTATTGATATATTTCATTGATCAATCCCATGGATTGACCATGCCTCATGATAGAAGGACCAAATCCCCTTTTGCATATTAGTCAAAATATAATTGTAATAGGCGTAAGAAGAAGTCGCCCCTGCCAGTCAAAAGACACCTCACACGCAAGCCAGTTAGAGAATAAGGAGGCTAGTGCCTCAGCTAGACACACACTCACTTGTTCATTGAGACAAGTTTCAGAGCTGGTGCTTGGAGAAGAGAGAGAGAGAGAGGCTTATCCTTGGGAGAGGAGGACTGTATTTATTTGAGTTATCTCTTTGGCATTGTATTGGCTAGTCTATAGTAGGAAGTTTTTGGTTTTCCCCATTTGGGTTTCCGTGTAACATGTGTCTCTTTGTGATTGTAGACATTATCAAAGGATCCTATCTATTCATTGGTTATCTATTGAAATGCAAAGAACTCTATCAATAGCTTAAACATTGACATGGTATCAAAGTTAAACGAAGAGAGCATCTTCACAAGAGAAAGTGAAACCGCTTACTACGCTTAATACATGAAAATTAGGGATTTTGTTGGTGAGGTATTTCAACCCTAAAACCGTCTAGAAAAGTTTTCCGCATCTCACGCTTACTTTTCAGGGGCTAGATCTCCCTGAAAGTGAAACCCCATTTTCACAAAGTACCCCAAAACCAGTACCGGCACCGTGAAACCAAGCACCAATCTGTAGAAATTATGATCAAGTTTGAGGCAAGTTGGATTTTCTCAGATCCGCATTACCGTGCTACTCTCACTGTTAATTCCCCGGTAAGTTCGGGGGCACTTATTTTGAACATTTTCATTTATTCTACCAGTAAAAGATGTCTCAGTTATTTAAGCTTGTTGAGTAGTTGAAGGTGTGGAAAATCGCCCTCGAAGTAGTAGATTACCCCATTCTGGAAGAGAATGAATTAGCAAGATTTGTTAGAGAAGAAGTGTCAAAGCCCGATGATGCTCTTAGAAAAGGAAAAGCACCAAAAGGACACAACAGGCCAAAAGAATCATTGTAGATCAATCAACATCACTTGACTTCGGTGGCAGTCATCAAACGAAGATGAAGAAATGGGTGATGCCTAAATAGACTATATAAGGAAGGAAAGAACATAAACTGAAGAGGATAATCTAAGAACTCACCAAGAATAAGGATGCAAAGAGGAATTGGAATCCAAAGAATACTTTCCCAAAACTTAATTCAATGAAATAGAAGGAAATTTGAGATACTATACTTAAGATCTAACTGCACGAGTAATCTCTCAATGGCCTGCTATCGCATCTGCCAGGAGAGGCTGATAGCTTGAGTCAAGGCTTGAAATCAATGACAGAGCATCCCCACCCACCTGGGCCACCGGTGGGGGGTCCTTTTCTCGGCTTAGAGGCTGGTCCAAGGAGACATCCTAAGCAATCTGGTTAATGAAGGGCTATGGGTAATGGACTAAGTCAAAGAAGTTCCCTTTCACGACATTGCTGCTAAAGATGAGATAGTCACGAAGAATCTTCCACTGAAATGGCACATGTTTGCGAGATACGCAAATAAAACTAAAGAGTGTGCTGCACTGGTTAGTACTTCAAGATATTAAGGATCATTCTTTATCATATATAATGGCGTGGTGATGATTATGCTATTATTGATGAAGTCAACGATGGCTAAACAAAGACAAATGGTTTATATCACTTCTTCAACAAAAGAAGTTAAGACAATGATCATTCAATGTTCACAATTAAGACGTTGTATTAATTCACAATGCAACAACTATCTCAAATTAGTTCATATATAATGTTGTTGCGTGTCATATATTGTTGCTGTAATGGAGATGATCAAAATTTAGTAATAAATTGTTTTGAAAGGGAAAGAGCACAACGCTTTACCTAACAAGCTTATGGATGTAATCAATGGCTCAAAACTCTATCAAAAGAGATGACAAATGTCACAACGCTACAAAAGTACAAGCAGAGATCAAAACTATGTGACGCCACCTATATAAAATTTGTTGTCTTAGGGTTATCTAGCCAAGGAGTGACGCTTTGACAAATCAACCAAGAAAATGCAATAAACCTCCACGCTATGATAAGATGATTAGGCTGCACCTTTCATCCAAACAAAAGTTAAAAATCAGCAAGACGGTCTTATTAGGGTTAGTAAAGAAAAAGGCTAGGGTTAGACGCCAGGTTAGAAGCTAGGGTTTCAAATTGCAAGTAGTTTGAGGAGAGTTTAAGGCATACCAGCTCAAGAGAGTTTCTAGACTAGTGCCTTGGGTTAATGGAGTCAACTGAAGTGAGACTAATGGTCAGGAGAGACTTAAACTTAAGAACAAGAGAGTTAGGGTTTGATGGTGTTGCTATGGCAAGGGCCACCAACCCCAAACCCTAAGAAGGAAAGACTTACCTAGGAAGCAAGCCAGGTCAAAGATTCTCTTCTCCTTAAGACTTCTTTGGCAAAAATCCAGCTAGCTCACAAGCACAAACCTATGGCTAAAAAGTGTTGTTATGGCAAGGCTTCTTTTCAAAACCCCTAGCAAAACCCTAGGTGTAAATAAATTAGGCCTAGGATGCCTTCTTTCTTCATAATTTGTGCTCAAACTAACTCAAGATAAGAGGGAGTCAAGTGTAGCTATGGCTAGGCTAAAAACTCCTCAAATCAAATGGCTAAAATCTTTTATCATGGGGACATGAAGCCACGACCTACTTGTGTGTTGGTCTCCTAGGTTTCAAGCACTACAAAATAATAACAAGATAACAATGTATGCAAGATATTAGATCAACAACCATTCATTCTAAGAAGTTTTGATGAAGAAACACTTACAAACTCATAATGAAGCATAATTCATACCTCCAGTTGTAAAACCTTCCAATGATAAAGATAAATTAGCCAAAGAATAGTCCTCCAAGAGGCTGCTCACCCAAAAGAGAAGAAAATCCAAAGACAAGAGCTAAAAGTGTCACCTCTCACAAGAGCAAGTTATGTTATGATTAAATGAGGGCAAACATCCTCTATTTATATGATGTTTGACCTTTGAATTTACAAAATAGGTCAATAAAATAGCCGACAAGGCTACATTACAATATCTTAGTCATTTGTCACTTTTACACGCCAAAATGCCAAAAATGAGCTTACTAATGAGATCACAGCTCCTAAAGTTGGTGATTTGGCCCCAAGTATGATAAACATCATCCAAGGAGCAAGACATTGCCCTCTTAGTTCTAAATCTGCCACACGTGCTTAAAGAAGCCCAAAGACGCCACATGCCCTTAAATCGTCCCAACTCCGCCTGTATGCCCCCTGATCATCAAGGTCAACGTCCCATCTCAGAAGGGGATTATCCCCATAGGCTAGGTCTCTCGCCAAAGGCCCCAATGAGGGTGTCCTTTCTCTGCGGCAAGGGCTCTCACATAACCTCGGCCCCTTTGCCATCCTAACGCCCATCTCTGTGGGCTCTTCAAAATTTGCATGGAGGTCCGAGTTAATTATCTCCCCATGTGCACCTATCCTCTAGTACCCGTCCGCCGGGCATGGTACTGCACATTATCAAAGACTACCTAAGGGCTCATCACCCCTAGACATCATAGTAAATGTAAATCACATATCATCATTAAAAATATCAAATATATGCATAACATCCCTAATTAACAAAATCTTCTAAGATCTCAAAGACACTACATAATGTAATCCACTATACAAAGCTAGGAAAACCAAAGGGCAACCTATTGGGCTAATACCCACAAGAAATGGAAAGTTTCAAAGGGCCTGTCCAAACCATGTGTAGTGATGTGATGTGGGTTTTTAGGGATGTCTAGTTACAATGCATCTATAGGGTTTGTGTTGTCTGTGGGTGCCTTTTGTAGGAGGCTTAGCCGCACTCGCCATGGATGCATTTTTCCAAGCCCCTCATTTCCTTTTATCTTTTCTTTATTTGCATTTTTACTACAAGCCTTGACTTAAGAGGGACATCACTTTGGCTTGGTGGCCGAATGACAAATATACTCCACCACTAAAGCATCTTCAAGAAATGAGAGTGTTGGCTCAGGATGAGACCCCCCTTCCTTAAGCCATGCAACCAAAGGTCACCGGTTTGGTGACCGATGGTGGCAATGTCATACCCCTAAATACTTATGAACATAATGGCCTGGCTCGCGATGAGACCTTCCATCCTTTTGGTTAGGTCTTGCATTATTTATTTTATCATTTTCTTAGGTCCCTCAGTTCTTTTCAAGAGGCTTTTATTGCCTTCTCGGGATCCCCGGCTAAGCATCTCTAGGTTTTCATTTCATGGCTTTACCTACCGCCTTTTTTACCCCCTGGCCTTTATCCCCTTCTTCCCACAAGACAAGATGTACCCTCGGATGGTCATCCTAATGGCTAGACTAGGGAATGGGATGGATGAGCTGGTTTTAAGATGTAAGAGTGATAATATGGTGGGATGGGATCATGGTTTGAAGAAACCCCCTTTGGTGGCTAACCAAAACCCATGAATACCAACTTCGTGCTGCTACCCCATCAATTACCCCCAACAATGGTCAAGTGGGATAGTGTAAGATCCAAGCAGTTATCGAGATGAAAGAGATCTAATGCATACAACAAGAAGGTTATAATGATCAAATATGAAACATACTATGACACTTTAGACCACCACCTCATGAAGCAAGAGCCTTTTCCGATGCAAGCCCGGGCCGGTAGTAATGGAGGCTGGTATTGCCGACAAAAGAGGTCCGGCTGAAGAAGTGAAAAGGTGGGCCCTCAAGGGTCATGCTAAAGTCAATACTGCTCTCGGTACTCCACGTCTAGGACCATTTGGGCCTCGTGACATGATCTCCCGGTTATCCCTAGATATCGATAATTGGGATAACAGGTCTCACAATACCTTGGGATGCATTCATCCAAACCATTTGTGCAAGAAAGGTGAAAATAAAATTTGATAGTCTTTGGGAAGAATGCATTCAAGAAGAATCAAGAGTAGCTAACCGAGAAGCCTTACTAGCAAGAGATGAAGATCAAGCCCTAGCTATTCACACTAAAGGAGGAAGGAAGAAGTCTTAGTTCTAGAAAGAAACTTATAAAGAGTCTCACCCCCAAAACAAATTCAGTCATAAAGAATCCCATCCAAAGAGATTCCAGAAGAAAGGACAACGAAAGGAAAGAGATTACTCATCTGTACAATGCTACCACTGTGACAAGATGGGACACATTGTGAAATTTTGTCCAGCTAGACAAGAAGAATACAAGAGGAAAAATAAGAGGCACCATGCCCATGCAGTCGAAGATGAAGAGCCACCCGCAAAGATGATAAGAGAACATATTAAAGACTATGTCTTAATCTCAACCCTCTCAGGATCGGTAACACTTGGAGAGGACACTTGGTTCATTGATAGTGGTGCCTCCAAGCACATGACAGGTCAAAGAGATATTCTCTCTTGTATTTCAGAAAAGAAGTTTTCTCAGAAAGTGAAACTTGGAGATGATTACCAATATTCCATCAAGGGAGTGGGAGAATCAAACTACAAGCTTAATTCAGGGAATTCAATGAAGATGAAGGATGTACTCTATGTACTAGGTTTGACAAAGAACCTACTCTCCATTTCATCTTTAGAAAAGAAAGGCTTCAAAGTTGCCTTTATAGATGGAGAAGTTCTTATGTGGGCTAAAGGAGAAACCATAAACGAAGCAATCATCATTGGAAAAGAAGAAAATGGCTTGTATAAGCTAAAGGGTCACTTAGAAGCTGCCATGACCCACGATATTGAGAATCCATGTGAACTTTGGCATAGAAGATTAGCTCACATCAACTACAAGGGGCTACCATACGTATGTAAAGCTGTCACAGGTCTACCAGAACTCAAGGTTGACCATGAAGGTGTGTGCAATGGATGTGCACAAGGGAAGAACATCAAGAACCCTTTTTCGAAGAGAGATAGCAAAGCAGAAGGAGTCCTAGAACTCATTCATTCAGATGTGTGTGGCCCAATGCCATCGTCCTCCATTAGT
>SNQJ01S0157862.1:0-22084 GCA_010110895.2 Picea sitchensis
TCCTCCTCGCGCTGGTTGATATGTTGAATTGCGGATGTTGCGGATGCTCCTGCATCACATGCTTACATATAAATAAGGAAGCAATACTTACAACTCATAAAACAAACCCCTAAACTGATCACTAAAATAGAAACTTGATTATATCTCGAATTAATTCATTAAATCTACTAGATAACTACAATGTCAACATTCTAGTTGATACTTGAGGATCATGTCCTGTTTCAAGACTTAGACCTTTTAGAGGATTGATTTACAAGGTGATTTTCCTAGGGTAAAATGATCCTACATCACATACCTCCTCTTTGACATTTTTCATGAATTTCTTCTCCCATATCACTTATAATTTCTTTCTCTCCCGCCTTTGTTCTATTTCATTTTGATATGAAAGTAGTGCACAAAATGAAATGAACAAGAAAATAAACTCTTCTATCAAAACGAAATAAAATATACAATATTAAAAAATAACAAATGAAATGAAAATCAATAGAATACATATAAAATTAGAGATATATAACTTTTCAATTTGTATTCCATGTTTGTTTTTTGTCCTATTTTCTTGTTAATTGTTGGTGATTGTTTCAATGTATTGGACATTGAGCAAAGCAAGTAGCTACACAAATGGATTTCAATGAGATGCAAATACAATTAAATTTTTTGATATTTTATTTTCTCTGTGATAAGAATCTATATTATACCAACTACTTGTCACATGCAACACACTTTCTTGATCCAACACAGATACAAGAAGATTCTAAATATGTAACAAGAATATGAAAACATTCTTTGGTTCAACAAGAAGGGAATAAATATTTGTGAATATGTAAGAAGAATATGGAAATATTTCAATATCTATTCTAATGTATATTTAGTTTAGACGTCAAAGGCCAATATTTACTATGATTTACAAGCATTTTAGTTTGCAAGTAAAAAACAAATTGTGTCATGATCACTCAAATATGTATTTAATATAAATAAATATGATTGTTCATTGTTCGCATTAGACTAGAGATGATCAATCCACGTTTTTGTACATGTATTGTTTTTCCAAGAAGAAATGGATATTGTGACTACACATGTAATTTTCCAATTATTTTTCTTCTCATTGCATTAATACATGTCAATACTCAAGTCTCCTAGAATGACTATGATTTTGCTGAAATGAAAATTGCATAATGGTTCTTCAATGGAATTCACTATGCTTCTCATAATTGCATATGGTGCTACATGCAACATGAAATCCTTTGATTTTTATTCTTGGTAAAATCACCTCCACATTTGGTTCTTCAAAATGCATGTGTTCCAATATTGCTAGATGGTTTTTGACTAGTATCATCACCCCTTTTTTATTGCAATTTGCTACACAATTGAAACTTGGAAAAATTTCATTTTGCATGGGAAATTTCATATATGTTTCTTGAATGCAAAAAATATAATATTGCATTGTATCATAGTCACTAACTATGTCATTAATATGTGCATGCAAACTATGCATGTTTAGTGAAAGAATTGAGATGCATGACTTTCATTTTATGGACTACCAATCAAATTCTAGATTCCATTTTTTATCGTTGCGCAAATGTTGCATATCAATAACTATATTTTGTTTAAAATTTGATCTACCCAACGTTAAATTATTTAAAAGGTATGAATAATTCATGTTTCTTACAAGGGACAATGTTTTGTACACTAATCCATGTCTTTGTATCCAAGCAAGATCAAATGAAACGTTGTCCAGGGTTACACCCTATGATCTATGTATTGTACATGCACATGCAATTTAAATTGGGAATTATTTGTGTACTTTTAAATGGCCTATATTTGTTGTTGTCAACAATTTTTCTTTTATAAACAATATGGGTATCCACTCAGGTGAACTTTCTATGTTATATCTTGAGAACATTCTAGAGGAGGCAATGTCTAGAGGAAGATCCTTCTAGTAAGTCTTCCTACAATAGTAGTGTTGACATTATTACATAGGAATTATGTATTAATGATGGAATTTATTACATAGCAATACATATTGTTATATCTTCTTTATGGGATAGTGATCCGGATTATTTTCGGCACGAAATGAGAGCGGAGATATAATAAAGAATTGCACAGAAATATTGCAGATATTCGATAATATAACAGAAATGTATCAGAGATGCAACCATAAACACAGATATACGGATATCTGATAATACGATTTCTAATGTCAGGAGAAATGTCTGAGGTATGCAAAAATCTGATGAAAGATTTCGCTAGAATGGTGGCGGCTTATCCATGAGAAGAGATGTGGCAACTACTACTGCATTCATAAGAGAAGATGATTACAATGGGGCTCGGAAGGCCTTTTACAATGACAGGAATGCCAAAGTCCCTAGACATCCAAAACTAACCACAGGAGATGGCATAAAAGATCATGTGGGCCCGGTTGCCGAGGTAAGTTGGTGCATCAAAGCTTCCGAGATTAAAGTAACTTTTTTATCACGTCCTCGTTTTAGTATGATAAGCTCGTTAGGAAAAAGATCTATCCGAGAATTTACAGCTTTTGGCTAGAAACTTGTCGATCTAGGTATTGCCGGGTTTCCCCAAAAATCGTTTAAAGACCTCAAAATGGCCCAGGAAGTTAAAGCTGCTAAAAATAGTATTGCAGCAAAGTTGCTAGAAACATGTTTTGGGCAGTTGGAAGGTGGGTGGCCACCAATATCCACACAGATCAATCACCCTCAACAAGGCTGTGAACCTGGTGCGTTGAGTTCTCCGAGGAGAAGGAAAAGCGTTTGTTGAATGCATCTTGGTGAGATGCTTGCATTACTGGAGAAGTTGTGTTGCTTAGTTTGTATATGGAAATCTGTAAGACGATTGACAAGAGTTTAGGTTATTACAACGTTTGGCTTTTTGGAATGTTTGTGTCTGAGAAGGAATCTTTGTTCTTTAAACAACCTTGTCGACTATACATTGGATAAGAGGGTACCACTTTGGCGAAGAGCATGGTGAGCTGCGGTATCATACATTCACCCACTTTGTTGGGGCCGCTGGAAGATAAATTTTGTGAGTATGAGATACTACCTTGTGGAATTGTTTAGGTGGGGTAGTAGTTGGAACACCTCTGGTATCCTGTAGAGATGACCCCACAAAGTAATGACACTACAGGATTGAGACTCATAGATAGCATGGTGACACCACATATGCATTTTGGCCCCAAAGAGGAGCATCCTGAGACATCCAATGGGGCAACATCACATAATGCCTCATCATTGAAGGGTTGGATGCCATATGAAGCAATGGGCATTTGTTGGTGACATGAGAGATCTACGTCCTTGAAAGAGATGAGAAATCTTTGTATGGTTGGTGTGGTGTTGTCAGCAATCCCAAGTGTTTGACGACCTCTCTTTTTTGAGATGAGGTTCTTCTAGCTTCCTGTATCAACAATAAAATGCAGCCCGGGGTCCCCTTCACCCACATCTGTGAATGAAAGGCTCCCCTCTTGGGATGTTGGTTCTTACGGTTTGGATTAGCTGGCGGTTGGGCAATGGCGGTGGGGTGCAGATCAATGATGTCCTTTACCCATTATTTTGATCAGATTAGAGATGGGGGTTGATATCTTTGATGTTTGGTCACCATTACCAATGGTGTTTTGAGCGACATTCATTTTTGTTGTTCCAGGGGATTTTGTGCAAAATCACACCATTTTCCGGTGTCCTTCTTTGTCTTCCAGTGACCTTTCTTTTCCTGTGTCTTGGACTGGTTTTGGGAGGCTGTTTGTTCAGGCCGTCTTTGTCATACTTTGGTTTATTCTTGATTTGAAGATTTAATTCCGTTTGATGCAATTGCTTAAATTTACTACGCTCCAATTTTAGCAACATATGATAGCGGCAAGTGATGAGATGTCAGAAAATCCATTTCAGTTTGGATGTATCATTGTAGAGCCGGTATTTGAGAACAAACTCGAGGTGCTATTCTGACTTGAGTGCATAAAGGTATGGAAAATTATTGAACTCGAAACTGCTTGGCCTCTTGCCTTGATTAATGCATCTCGTAATGTAAGATCCTCCTGGGTGCTTAGAG
Organism: Picea sitchensis; assembly: GCA_010110895.2. NCBI lineage: Eukaryota > Viridiplantae > Streptophyta > Pinopsida > Pinales > Pinaceae > Picea > Picea sitchensis. Next base: position 4,054 of record SNQJ01S0157862.1, read on the forward strand.
TACTATTCTTTTACCACATCCACGAAAAAATCCCAAGTGGGATCGACCCTGTATATTCCATATTCCTTTGTGGAATTTTTCTCCCATTAATTTTCTCACCAATGTTTGATATGAGGGATAGATTTAAGGAGTGGGTGATCTTTTCTTTGTCGAAAAATTGAGCAAATAACCTTCTAGCGATTTAACCATTTATCTAGGAGCATCACGCATCTATTTGACCTTAAATATAGAATATCAAAATTAGCTTTCGTACCTTGAAAGGCGAAGTGCCTCAAAAGTGTTAAACAGTGAAGATCGCCCGATGCTATGTCGGCGGCGTTGAGATCAATAGGAAAAATTCTCCTCATTTAGGTCCCTGTCGCGTGAGCTTGCCAGAACAGGCCCGATAGGATCGTGGCACTTTCAGAGTGATTTTCTTTTCTTCCGCCATTGAGGGTTTCTTGGGTGTCGCAGGCGGTGTCTTCAGAGAGACAAACTTTCGAGACCCAACTGCCTCTTTCGGACCTAAATTCGGGGACATGCAACGAAAAATGATCAGAAGGCGCTTAGGTACCATGATCGGATTATTTTTATTGCAATGAAGCGGAGATATAAAGAATTACCTGAGAAACTGGGATATTAGATAGCCTGCGCGAAATGTATCGGAGATGCAACCATAAGCTCTGGATATCTGATACACGATTTCTAGTAATGTCGAGAGAAATATACGAGCGTAAAATACAGTGAAAGACTTCAGCTAGAATGGTGAGCTTATCCACGAGGAAAGAGATGTGGCCGGCTACTCGCATTAGCAAAGAAGATAGAGTTACAATGAGGCTCGGAAGGCCTTTTACAAATGACCGGAATGCAAAAGTCCCTAGACATCCAAAACCTAACCACAGGTGGCGTAAAAGTCTGTGGGCCCCGTTTGGGTAAGTTGGTGCATCAACTTCTAGGGTTAGGTTTTTTTGGATGTCTATGTTTTTGGTGTATGATAGCTCGTTGGAAGATCTGTAATAATTACAACTTTTGGCTAGAGCAACATAGATCTACGATCCATGTTGCTCCCCTTTTTCCCAAAAAGCGTCGTTTAAGACCTCAAAATGGCCCGGAAGTTAAAGCTGCTAAAATAGTAAATTACCAAAGTTGCGGCATGTTTTGGGCGGGTTAGATTGGGTGGCCACCAATATCCACCTGGATCAATCCTCCCTCGGATAAGGCTTAATGGTCTCCATTGCTTTGAGTTTCCAGGGGAGAGGAAAAGCGTTTGTTGAATCTGCATCTTGGTGGTGCCTGTCTTCTTTGGAGAGTCGCCTTTATGGTTGTAAAATGTTGTCCCGAACCCGGTGTGTTTGGAAGGTTTGGACCTTTTTTAACCAGTATGGATACATGAGATGTTTGTTTGTAGAAGGAATCTTTGTTCTTTCTTTGCAACCTTGTCGACCTTTGCTTACATTGGATAGAGAGGTGCTTTGGCGAAGGCTGGTGAGCTGCAGTTTCCTTCTGTTCACCCTTTGAAACGATTGTGGAGAAGATGAATTTTTGTAGTATGAGATACTGCCTTGCAGCGCTGTTTAGGTGGAGCAGTAGTTGGAACCTGCGGTATCTGGCGGGCCCCAAGTAATAATGACACTACGGGGTGAGGACTCCATGAATGGCATGGTGTTTCCACATATGGGCCCAAGAGAACATCCACATGATCAATGGGGCAACATCACATAATACCTCATCATTTGAGGGTTGGATGCCATGACAATCGACATTGTTGGTGACACAAAGATCTGGAGTCCTTGGTGAAGCCACCCAATCTTGTATGGTTTCAGGTGTGGTGTCATCGACAGGTACAACTACTTGATGACCTCTGCTAAAATAAGGTTCTTCTTACTTCCACTATCAACAATAAAATCTTGTTGAGTTCCCTTCACCCACATCCCCGTGAATGAAAAGCTCCCCCTCTTGGGATCTGTTGGTTCTTAGTTACGAATTCTTTGCCAGTTTGCGACAATAGCGATTGGGGAGTCTGCGTCAATGGTGTCCTTTACCATTATTTTTCCAGTCAGATTACGAATCGGGGTTCAGCTTCTTTGTCTTTGTTCGGCCACCAATGGCATTTTGAGCGACATTCGCCGGTGTTGTGCCGGGGCTGGCAAATCACACCATTTTTCCGGTGTCCTTCTTTGTCTTCCCGTGACCCTTCTTTTCCTGTGTCTTGGGCGGGTTTTAGGTGTTTGTTCGGACCGTCTTTGTCATACTTTGGACATTGCCGATTTGAAGACCCAAATTCCCGTTTGTTACGGTGCTTAAATTTACACTCAATTTTATGACATATCGATAAAGCGACATAGAGTGATGAGATGTTTAGAAAATCCATTTAGGTTTGGATGTATATATGCAGAGCCCCGGTATTTTAGAACCAAATGTGGCTCGGAGTCTTTGATACCCGACTTAGTGCGCCAAGGTATGGAAGGTATTGAGTGAACTCGGCCTTGGCCCCTCTCTTAAGCGGTGTGGTCCATCTAATGTCTTGTCCCTCATAGTTGCCAACATGGTAAAAATGTTCCTTTACCGCATCCACAAAAAAATCCCAAGTGGGATGTTATATATTCTGGAATCCTATGTGGAACTTTTCTTCTAGTAGGTTTCCCACCAATGCTTGACATGAGGGAGGGCTTTAAAAGTAGTGCGAAGGTGATCTTTCTTTGTCGAAAAAAATTGTGGTATGAAACCTTCTAGCGGAATTTAATATACATTTATCTAGGGCATCGCATCTATTTGACCTTCAAATATGGGAATATCAAAATTAACTTTTGTACCTTGAAAGTGAGGTGCCTCCAAAGTGGTATTTGATGAAGATCGCTGATGCTATCGTGGTGAAGTGATAATGGGAAAAATTCTCCATCATTTAGGTCCCTGCATGCATTGAGAGCTTGCTTTCGAACAGCAGGCCCGATAGGATAGATGCATGGTCGATTTCTTTTCTTCGCCATTGAGGGTTTCTTAGATGCGAGGAAGCGATTTTCCTCAAGAGACAAACTCGAGACCCAACTATATACTCGGCGGACCTGTTCGAAAGGGACATGCAAAAAATGATCAAGCGGCACCTCTTCATTATGATCCGGATTATTTTCGGTACGAGAAATAGGCGGAGATATAATAAAAATTACCCGCAGATATATTGCATATATTTAATAATATAACTGAAATGTATCGGAGATGCAACCATAAACCCAAATATACAATAATACACAATAATACACAATTTATATTAAAAAAAAAAAAAAAAATTGTAAAATTACAGATTGAATGACTCGTTAGAATGGTGGTAGATTTGTCTCCGAGAAGAGATGTGACTACTACGCGTTACATAGAAGATGATTACAATGAGGCTCGGAAGGCCTTTTTTTTTACAATAATTGGGAATGCCAGAAGTCCTAGACATCAAAAAACCTAACCACAGGAGATGAAGCGTAAAAGTCATGTGGGCCCCACAGTTTGGGTAAGTTGGTGCATCAACTTCAGGAATTAAATATTTGCATACGATCCGTTTTAGGCGTGTGATAGCTTCGTTGGAAAGATCTATCCGAGAATTACAACTTTTGGCTGGAGCAGCAATGGATCTAGATCCATGTTGCTCCCCCGTTTCCCAAAACGTGGATTTAAAGGCCATCAAAATAGCCCCGGAGGTTAAAGCTGCTAAAAATAGTAAATTACCAAAGAGTTGCCGGAAACATGTTTGGGCGGTTGGAATAGTTGGGTTGCCACCAATATCCACTGGATCAATCCTCCCTCATAGGAAGCAATGGGGTCTCCATTGCGTTGAGTTTCGAGGGAGAGGGAAAAACGTTTACTAAATCTACATCTTGATGAACTTCTTTCCTTGCTAGAGAAGTTACGCTGCTTAGTTTGTGGAAATCTTGTCCATGAACCCGGTGGTGGAAGGTTTGGACCTTTTGGCAGGTTTGGCTTTTGGATGGTAGGAGGATCATGGCATGACGGCAATGGAACATACGTTGGATGAAGGAGTTAACGGCCGGTGGTGAGCGGTGTCATACCGTTCACCTTTGAGCGGTGTGGAGAAGATGAATTTTGTAGTATGAGATACTACCGTGATGTTTGGGTGGGCGGTGGTTGGAACTATAAATTTATCCTGTAGAATGACCCCAAAGTAATAAGCGACACTCACAATTGAGACTCATAGATAGCATGGTGTTTCCACATATATGGCTGGCCAAGAGAACATCCGCAGAGACATCCAATGGGGCAACATCACATAATACCTCATCGGTTGGATGCCATATGACAATCGACATTGTTGGTACGACATGAAGATCACCGTCCTTGGTACCAATCTTGTATGGTTGGTGCTGGTGTTTTCAGCAATACCAACTGTTTAGCGACCTCTGTTGAGATGAGGTTCTTCGGCTTCCACTATCAACAATAAAATCGCGATGAGATTTACTTCACCCACATCTGTGAATGAAAAAGCGCTCCCCCTTAGGATGTCTACATTGGTTCTGCAGTTGAATTCTTCGCGGTTCGCGACAATAGCGGTGGAGATGCGTCAATGGTATCCTTTACCATTATTTCCAGTCAGTTACGAATCGGGGTTAGCTCTTTGTCTTTGATCTCGGCCACCAATGAGCTGTTTGGCGACATTCATCGGTGTTGAGGGGGAGCTTTGTGAAATGCACTAGGCTGGGTATCCTTCTTTGTCTTCAAGTGACCCTTCTTTTCTTGTCTTGAATTTGGTTTTAGGAGTATTTGTTAGATTCGTCTTTGTCATACTTTGGTTATGATTTGAAGACTAGGGCCCGTTTGTTACGGTGCTTAAATTTACTGCTCAATTTTGTTGCTCTCGATACATGACACTTAGAGTGATGAGATGTCCAGAAAATCCATTCGGTTTGGATGTATCTATGTAGACCACCATGGTACTTGAGCATAATATTTCTCTCATAATATTTGATACTCGGCTTGGTGCGCTGGGTATGGAATATTTTTGTGAAATTTGGCATTGCTTTGTCTCTTTCCTGCCGCGGTGTGGTCCATCTCATGTCTTGGTCCTCACGCCGGATTTGCCAACAGGGTAATCTTGTTCTTTTACCACATCCGCGAAAAAATCCCAAGTGGGATCGGCCCCATATATTCCGGACTCCTCCAGGTGAACTTTGCTCCGGTAAGTTTCCCACCAATGCTTGACATGAGGAAGAGCTTTAAAGAGTCTTCGAAGGTGATTTTTTCTTTGTCTGAAAAATTGTGAGCAGAGAAATAACTTTCTAACAGTTAATCATTTATCTAAGACATCTGCATCTATTTGACCTTCAAATATGGGAATATCAAAAATTAACTTGTACCGTAGAAAGGCGAGGTGCCTCCAAAGTGAATGCTTGATGAAGATGCTGGTCTATCGGCTGACGTTAGAAGGATGTGGGAAAAATTCTCCCATCATTTCGTCCCTCTGTCAGCGTGAGGGGGCTTGCCGAACAGGCTGATAGGATCGTCACCTTTCCGTCGATTTTCTTTTCTTAGCCGACTGAGGGTTTCTTGGAGTTGATGCGAAGCTGATTATCTAAGAGACAAGCTCGAGACTGACATACTCGGACCTACGTCGGGGACATGCTGCTTGAAAAATGATCAAAATGACCTGCTTCACGATACCATGTCCGGTTATTCCGGCCGCGAAATGGGCCAGATATAATAAAAGTACCTGTTGGGTCTTGGGCAACGAGAAATGTATGGAGATGCAACCATAAACCTGAGATGTATAAGGTAGCCTGCGATTTCTATTAATGGAGAAATATGCAATTTGTATCTGATGAAGACTAAGCTAAATGGTGGCTGTTATCCACGAGAGAAGAGATGTGGCTAGAAATGTACAGAGACTGTAAAAATACAGAGTGAAAGACTCGCTAGAATGGTGGCAGCTTATCCCTGAGAAGAGATGTGACGGCTACTCGCATTCGCAAGAAGATGATTACAATGAGGCTCGGAAGGCCTTTTTACAAATGACCGGAATGCCAAAAGTCCTAGACATCCAAAAACCTAACCCTGGGAGATGAAGCGCCAAAAGTCATGTGGGCCCCGTTTGGGTAAGTTGGTGCATCAACTTCCCGGGGTCGTAACTTTTTCATACGATCTCCGTTTTAGGCGTATGATAGCTCGTTGGAAAGATCTATCCGAGAATTACAACTTTTGGCTGGAGCAACATTGATCTACGATCCATGTTGCTCCCTGTTTTCCCAAAAAACGTCGTTTAAGGCCTCAAAATGGCCCCGGAAGTTAAAAACTGCTAAAAATAGTAAATTACCAAAGTTGCCAGAAACATGTTTTGGGCCAGTTGGAGAAGGTGGGTGGCCACCAATATCCACCTGGATCAGATAGGGAGGTTAGGAACCTAAAAAAACTCATCTTGTGATCATACTTAGACAAATATTTTTTTCAATCTCTCTAAAACTTCGGTGTGACTTTCCATCATGCAATACCATCCAAGTAATTCTTATTTGGAATTTCAAATTTCCATCACAACCAATCAATTATTTCCATTTATCTGATCATATAATGGACATGGGAACCAATTTAAATCTCCAAGGAAGAGGCCTTACATCCTCCTCCACTTAAAACTATAGTTTTCCTATACAACATATTTAATAACTTTGTTTTTCTCCCAATTATATAGCCTATAATGTCACATACATCTGTGGTCAACTACTTCAACCATTTCATAGATCATTGCCATAGTCACCATGCAACTTCCAATTTCTCAAGCTACTTGTTCAGCTTCAATGTATTTGCCCAAATTTCATTACACATTGCTTCCAAGATTCTATTGCTATTTTTTTCCACTATTGTGTTTGCAATCCAACCTTTGCTGAGAAGGTTATTTATTATAAAAAAAATTGTTTTGTTTCTATTGTAGGTGGTGCAACTCAAATTTCACTAAGAAGGTCACACAACTATACAACATTTCACTCTTTCAAACTTACTACTCTTTTATCAATTTGAATAATTTTCCATTCTTATGTATTGTGACATCCCTGTTTCCTTGAAGAGTTCGTAGACAATCCAAATATCATGCCAAAACTATGAAAACACACTTCTTCATACCAAAAATAGTGAGTTCCATCCACAAGTCATTCCACTATGTAACCTTGTTTAATAAAGGAAAGGTATCCACCACCTCTTCAATATTGTCAATTCATCACCTATAAGTCAACAAAATATTCCAAGGCACTAATGCAGTAGAAACTAAATTCCCATTGTCCCACTCTTGGGTAGAAATCCACCTAAAAAAACCTAAATGAAAAGAATAGGACGGACAAATTGGTCTACTTCTTCCACTACATGTTTCATTTTAAGGATAAAACAAACTATGTCCTCTATTAAACTCTTCAACAAAATTCTCATACTTTTGGCTTCTAGCCAAGTACCTTTTAATGCTCTCATAATAATCCTCCTACTTATGTTTTATTCTGCTATATTTCTGAGAGAACCATTGGTTTCAATTTCTTCCAATAGGTTTGGCGAGAACTGGTATCCTTCACTCGATATTTCCTTACGAAACTCTATGAACTACCAAGCCACATCTATGAACCCTATGTGTTACTAAATTATATCAAATCATGCATTTGTTTCATAGCCACCAAATTTTCCTTACCCACTTTTTATTTCATTCATCTCTTCCTGAATAACCTTTTATAAAACTTACTCAACCCTTTATTATGAATGGGAAGTTGAACCTCCTTAACGACTTCTAATAATGTCACCTCTAAGTCCTACAATCCATATGAAACAATGTAAACAATATGCTCAACTTGTTAGGCTTCACAATGATAAAGTGCACCAATCAAAATGTAAGATTCTCCAACCCTTCTTTCAACCAATCCAATGACTTGAAATGGACAGTTCTCATGGATGAGTACCTACTTGCATTCCTTAGACCCAATACTTAGGTAATTTTTCATTGAGACTTTGGAATCTGTATGAATTTACTTTTCTAGTGCACCATCCTTATTGTCTCAAGTATGGATCCTTCACTAAGTGAACCTATTCCATACCACATACAATCATCATATATTAAATAATACATTTATTTTCACTAAATATTGATATATACGTACAAAAATCCTTTTTTGAACCCCCCTCCTAATACATATTTCATGTTCGACAACATAGGTATTCGAACAAAGGATGAACACCTTCAGTAACCACTCAAAGAACCATATCAAATATGAACACACCGATGTTTTGACATGGTAAAACCCCTATGGGGAAACATCCATAGCCCCAGCCAACGTGACCACTTGGAGCAGTTTATTAATGAAAAATAAAAAGATTACAGAGAGATTTTCCAAGATATTTTCTCACAATCGATCATTGGAAAGTGACCCTCCATGCTCTTTAAATAAAGATCATGTACTAATCATGTGTTAAGACACAGATCAATCTAGTCAGTAATATGAAGGAGAATATGAACTGTCATATCACTCTATGTCAGGAACATATCATGATCGCCATATTTTCTTACTACAAATGCATACTAATGCATACTAAAGAAAAACACTAATAAAAACACTTTAACCTAACGACACATTAGACCAAGTAGATATTTACTAACTTCTAAGTGTCTAAATATCCTAACATCCCCCCTTAAGAACAACTTGGGATAGGATTAAAGGATTTACAATAGTGACACAATAGGATAAGGAAGGAGGCATTAAAGCCCATTCCACCTTAATGACAACTTCATGAACTCCTAACATACATTGAAGTTTGGAAAACTTCGCTTATGTAAGAGACTTTGTGAAGATGTCTTCAACTTGATCTTCTATAATGAAAAAGAGCACTTCAATAACTTGATAATGAATGAGATTTCTGATGAAGTGCGTGTTTAGCTCGATGTGTTTTTGTGCTAATGTTGAAATGGGTCTTTGGCAAGCTTGATGGCTCTCTGATTGTCACACCAAAGGATGGTCAGATGTTGTTGATGGAATACAAACTTTGAAAGGATATGTTGAAGCCACAAGGCTTCGTGATTTGATCTTATCATTTCTTCGTACTATGCTTTTGCTGAAGAATGTGAAATAGAATGTTGTTTCTTATAGGCCCAAGTGACAGGTCCTGAACCAAGGATGAAAACATAACCTACAGTAGACTTCTGATCATCAGGGTCATCGACCTGATATGAATCAGTGAACCCAACCAATAATGGATTCCCCCATGAATCGTAATGTATATCGAACTAAATTGTACCCTGGACATACCGAAGTATCCTTTTAGTTTCAATCCAGTGGCTTTCAGAAGGTGTTTTCATATATCAGACAACAAGACCAACAAAAAAGAAAAGATCAGGATGGGTATGGGTCAAGTATATGAGGCTACGAACTAACTGATGGTACAAGGTAGCATCAAATTTGGGATAAGTACAGGTGGAAATAATATTGACACTATACTGGAAGGAAGAAGGGGTTGGTTTACAATATTTTATGTGAAAGTGATGAAGAAGGTCACAAGCACACTTATACTGGGAAAGAAAAATTCCTTCATTGATTTCCAAAACATGGAGGCCAAGGAAATAGTGAAAAAGGCCTAAGTATGTCATTTCAAATTTCTTCTTAAGGTTGGTTGGGTGATCTATTATTTGTTTACCCTTCTCCTATTTTCTTCGTTTCTCCACATGTTCATTATAACATTTATCTTCGTGCTCCAATTTAACCTTTTTCAACTTGTGTGAAGAAATAATTGGTGACTTTCCCTTTTCTTCCTTTGTACTTTCCACTGTATCATAATCAATGACAATCACATTTTTTTTTTAATAGAATGGTTGAAAAGGGCCTTTGAATTCAATATTAGCTTATTTGTTTCCCTAGTTTTGGATCTACTAGGATAATTCACCATTGGTTTATTCTTCCCTGTCATGCTCAATTTCTTACTTTTACAATTTGAAACATGTTCCTCTTGTTTAAGTATGGGTTGTTTAAGATTTTTCTTTGTTGATCCTCTGACATGGATTCCTTTGCAGTCTTCAAGCTCATATTTTGGAACAAGGAACTCATCATGAGTTTGAATAACCAATTCTAACTATGTTTTTTGTTTCTTTTTCTTTGTTCTGGTGATATTGGCTATAGGGAAAACTGTATTTAAAATGTTTGTCTCTTGTTGTAGCTGCAACTTCCTTTTGTTGGATTGGGTTACTTTGGCTACATGGGAATTCTTTTTCACTGTACTAGCATGTGTTTTAGGAACCTTCTTTTCCTTTTTATATTTCTTCTTTAGAGAATATTTATGCTTGGTTCCCTTTTCTTCAAGTTTAAGACATTCAATTAACCAGTCCCAAGAACACTGGACTTCTACCAAAGCATACATAACCAGGGTTTTGATTAGTCTTTGGTGAAAAAACAATTTACTAGCAGTTCCAGGCTGGATCTGTATTCTTTTAGACATCTTTGACCAGCTCTTTAATAAAAATAATGGAAAACACAAAGGACTATCACCATTTAAATTCATCAACAACCTAACATTACACAGATGGACAAGGGAAAATCTCCCTTCACATTTAATGTACCTAGAAATAACCATTAAAGCAGTATGCCATTCTTTCTTCATACAACTTTGTGGGATACCCCGACTCTAGTTAGGGATTTGGCATTCTGGAAGTAAAAATTGATTTACAATTTCCATGGGAAACACATCGTTCCTCCACCATATCTTCACATACACTGATAAGTTGCATGCATTCTCGTTCGGTTGTTATGTCACATGTATCAAAACTTTAACAACCATTGTCTAGAATCCATCTAAGTTTTGCACAAACATCATAGAAACTTGCTCATGATAACACTGGATTGTCGAACTCAATTTAAACCACCCTGCATCTATGAAATTCTGTGAGATTTGAGGATAATCCTTAATAAATTCTACACCTTTTGGTTCCAATAGAGTAATTTTCCTTATTTTCTTAGGTTCCATGATATCGGTGAAGATCTAAGGGTGCTTAGGGTTTCATTCAAGAACAATTTGGAACTTCTGAAAATACGAACAATGCAGAAGAGTTATATACCTGCAATACATGTATAAATTAATATACAGATACAAAGAAGGATTCGGTATCACATGTTAGGAATCAGAGCATGAAACCTGCAAACCTGCGATTTGATATTAGACTTAATTATTACAAGCCAATCCCTTTGGATGAGTATCAAAACTCAACACATGACCTGATCCTAATCATAAATGATGCTAACTTTTAGGAAATGATCTTGGATAATTTCTAATCACGATATGGGGAAGTTGGCGCATATGCAACAATGATTACTCATGGTGCTACAAGACTAATGTTATTCTTGTAGCGCCTTTTCCCTTTGCAAAATTTTAAATTTGAAATGGAAAATAGGACTTATAATTTGATGTAAAAGATCCTAAATGTCTAATTCTAACATCAATCACAGTAATGCATGTCATAAAACATTCAAAAGGATAATGCATGAAAAATTTAAAGCTATAGAATAAGAAAACATAGTGTAATATAATTCTAGGAAAGGATAAGGTAGGGAAAATAATAGATCAAAAGTCATTAGAAAAATTAAGGACTTACACCTCCTAGAAATCCCTCCTTTCTTTACCCGTAAATTGTTTCTACTTGGAAACATCGTACGTAGGAGGGGGGTGTGCTACTTTTATTATCTTCCCCTCTGTCCTTTGACCTGAGATTTCACCATACTCAAATTCGATTACCATTGTTTATCCACCTTGGGTCATCACTCACCCATCAAATTTATCATATTTATTATAATTCTAGTGCGGCTTTATAGTTAACATGTTGCAATTTTTCTTCTTTTCTTCTCACTTATTTAGTAATTCAGGAAAATTGTTTGTGATGTTGTTGGGGCTATAGTGATACCAACATAGATCACACAGTTGGTACAAAATATTAACACATGGGCTATCTCACAACAATTAAAATAAGTGGGAGGCATATCTCCACCCGCTCAATATCCTCATACCTAGCCTTGTCCATGTCCTCCATTGCAACCTCCTTGGTATCCATATCTCTAAGCGCCACCATGGTCACTACCCTTATTCCCCTCCTGAACCTAGAAAACATAATGGGTATGGTCTTACATTAGCTTTAGTGATCGGTAGTTGTTCACATCATGCCCCATGGATTTGTAGAATTCATAGAATAGAGGATGATGTGTCTTCTGATATCTCTCTAGTTTTGGGCATCATGGTGGTATATTTCTTCTTGTGTTGTGTTAATAATCTCCTCATGCACATGTTCCTATAACTCCATTTATTTAGTGTGTCACATTTATTCTTTTCCACAAGTTTATTACAATGATCTTTGTGTAACATGCTAAACTTCCTCATGCACAAGAGCTTCATCCAAGGATCTTTGCATGACATGCCGCAATTCTTATCGTTTTAAATATTTTTCAGTGACCTATGTGTCACTCATTGTACTTCCTCATATATATGAGCTTCTTCAAGCGACCTCTGATTCATGTACTGCAGCTCATCACGGGCTCTTTCCTCCTATAAATCCCTCCTTTCTTTACCCAGAAACTGTTTATGCTGGGAAACATCATACATAGGAGGGGGATGTGTTACTTTTATTATATTCTCCTCCATCCTTTGAACTAAGATTTCACCATTCTCAAATTACATTACCATCATTTCTCGATCTTAGTTCATCACCCACCCATCAAATTTCTCAAATTTATTCTAATTCTGGTGCGATTTTATAGTTAACATGTTGCAATGTTTCTTCTTTTCTTCCCACTTATTTAGTAAGTTAGGAAAATCCTTTTTGATGTTGTTGGGGATATAGTGATACCCACATAGAGTGAATAGATTGGTACAAATTCTTAACACATGCCCTATCTCGCAACAATTAAAACAAGTGGGGGGCCTACCTCCGCCTTCTCTATATCCTCATACTCATCATCATCCATATCCTCCCTTTAAACCTCCTTGATATCCATCTCTTTGAAATCCACCATGGTCACTACTGTTATTCCCCTCTTGAACCAAGAAAACATCAAGGGTATGGTATTACATTATCTGGAGTGATCGATAGCTGTTCACATCATGCCCCGTGGATTTGTATAATTCATACAACATAGCATGATGTGTTTTTTGATATTTCTCTAGTTTTGGGCATCAATGTGGTATATGTATCCTCGCTCTGTGTTATTCAAATCCTCATGAATATGATCCTCTACCTCCCTTTATTTATTGTGTCACATTTATTCTTGTCCATGGGATTATTGGAACGACCTTTGCCTCACATGCTAAACTTCCTTGTGCACAAGAGCTTCATATAAGGATCTTTGCATGACATGTCCCAATTATTTCTGTGTTCAGGATTTATCTAGTTACCTATGTATCACTCATTGTACTTCCTCACATATATGATCCTCTTAAAGAGACCTCTTCTTCGCACATTGAAACTCCTCACGTTCTCTTTCCTTCTATAAGTCCGTCCTTTCGTTACCCACAAGCTATTTTTGTTGGCAAAATTAGACGGAGGAGGGGGATGTGATACTTTTATTATATTCCCCTTCATCGTTTTACCTAATCTTTCACCGTGCTCAAATACCATTACCATTGTTTCTCCACCTTAGGTCATCACCACCCATCAAATTCATCATATTTATTATAATTATGGTGCGGATTTATAGTTAACATGTTGCAGTGTTTCTTATTTTATTCCGACTTATTCAGTAAGTTGGGACAATCCTCTATGATGTTGTTGGGGCTATAGTGATACCCACATAGAGTGAAAAGTTTGGTACACAATATTAACACATGGCCTATCTCGCAACAATTAAAACAAGTGGGGAGCCTACTTCTGCCTTTTCTATATCCTCATACTTAGCCTCATAAATATCCTTCCTTGAAACCTCCTTAATATCCATCTCTCTAAGTGCCGCCATGGTCACCACCCTTATTCCCCTCCTGAACCCATAAAACATCATGGATATGGTCTTACATTAGTTGGAGTGATCGATACTTGTTCACAACATGCCCCATGGATTTGTAGAATTCATAGAACATAGTATGATATGTCCTCTGATATTTCTCTAGTTTTTGGCATCGGGGTCATATATGTCCCCAACTCTTGTTTCCATATAATTACCCAACATAGGATAGTCATCCCTATGGTGATCCTATAATCGGTGTGTTGTACACCATATGTGATCAAAAAAAACCCTTGGCTTTTCCATATATTGCAATTGCATCATCAGGTTGGTGAGTTGTCACTCCACCTACACAAAAAAAATCAATGTTTCTCCTCCTCCTGGTGTATCCTCCAGGCGCATCATATTTCCACCACTTCTACTTGAGTAATCACCTACTCCTAGGTAATCGAGACTCGGATATGGGGAAGAAAACTTGTAATGAACCATTCTCTACAATGCACCTATTGGATATGGAATGTCAACCTATACAAAAAAATATCGAACCATTGGTCGTAATCCCACATGGTTTCTCTCAGTTGTTCAACACATAGCGAAAAAATTCAAATTAACATTTATACATAGTGGAAATAACCATGAAAATAGAACATAAACGTTATCTTGAATCCCTTAACCAACTAGTTGTGTACTAAGGATGTTCCTCCTAGCCCTAGGATATGTTGTTCCATTCTCTCAACAACACAACACCCCTAATTTGAGGCTATGAGTACAAAAGGAGGTATGTCCCTCTTAGCTTTCCACTCTCCACAATCAACAACCCAAAATCTATGTTCTACTTCAATAGTAGCTCCAATCCACCGAATATCTTCCCCTCAGCCTGCACAAACCAAGGAATGGTATCCCCCTTATCTACCACACAGTCCCTCATGACTTCCCACTTCCCTCTAGGACTCTAGTGCACTCATTTGGATAGGATTATCACAACTAGTCACTCCAATAACTCTCATATACTCTAGGATTTCTCGTTGTAGAATTGTCAAGGATATTGATCCATTTCCTCAACAGTAAATGTTCCTTACATGAATAAAACTATCATTACAGTCCTACATCCTCATTTTCATCATAAAACTCATCCCAACAATGGTTCTCCTTAAGAATATCATGGTTGTTTCCCTTTTTCTAGTACTCAACCCTCCTCTTACTCCTTCAAACCAATATGAAAATATGCCTAAAAAATAAACTCTAATTTTCTTTTCTTATCAAGCAAGATTGAATTACACATTTTCCAAAAGGTATATACTTATCCAATGATGTCATAAGTTTGTGAGTTGTTGGTTGTTACTTGTTTTTTTTGGGTGAAATGTGAGTTCATACAACTGAGAAAATTGGGGTCAAAACCCCTGCAAATTCATTTTTGTGTTGATTTCTTGTTGCATAGGTCAACTTTGTTGATTTAGTGGTTGAATGCAGATTGGGAGGGTTGAATTTGGCTTATAGGGTGAGTCAGTTTCTTTGTACAACAACTGCGACAATTGTGAGTTTACAAAATTTAAAAATTAACTAATTATGAATATATCCCTTATTCAATGATACAACACTTGTGTATCAATGAATAATGTAAATATTTTTCCAATACATCGGCAAGAAAATATCTTTTCGACCAACTGACAAGGAAGAAATTCATTGGAAAAAATATGTGATTTCATCGGTGACAATGATTTTTTTTCTTCATTGAAATGCAATGAAAATATGTGATTTCATTGGTGACAAAGAATTTTTTTCTTCATCGAAACATTGGTGAAAATATGGTATTTAATCGGTGGAAAAGATCGCTTTTATTCACAAAAACATTGGTAAGAAGATGGGGTTTCTTCGTTGGAATGCCAACAAGAATATGTGATAACATTGATGTTAAAGATGGATGACTATTGGTGATAAAGATGTATTCTTGTCAGTGACAAGGATGGATTACTATTGGTGATAAATATGTATTCTTATCGACAAAGAATGAGATTTTGGCACAGATACGTTGGTGGGGAAAATACATCCCAACGCCGATACATTGATATAAAATGTGCCTTCTAGAGTCGATATATCGGAAATAGGAACAGAAGGATATTTCCAATGAGACATTCTTAGCGAAAAACAAAGATCATATTAGAAAGTTACAATTGAAATAGTATAGATTCTATATAAGGTACGAGATAACTTCTAGAGGGAACACTTTTCAACTCAAAAATCAGAATAAGGCATGAGTATATCAATTCGAAATGTAATACATAGGAGAATGTGATATGAGATTTAGGTTCTCTTAAGAAAAAATTGGTGATGTTATAAATCTACAGGAAAAGGGGAAAATAAACTATGTAAACCATGCAATTATTCAATGTGAATGTTTCCAAACAATGTCAAGTTTTGGGAAAACATTTCCAAATTATAGAGGTACAAAAAATAAGTTAGTATCAGGTAATAAAAAGTGCATGTTCTCATGATAGTTCCTATGTAGATGTATATAGGCACATTTTGAAGTGCAATGACCTAGTAAGGGAAAGAGGCTAAATTTTAAATAACAAAGCATTGGTGATGAGCAGGGGAACACAAGAAGATAATGTTATGTCAAGAAACTATTGAGAGGATTTTCCAATACTTTGGATTTTCATCTTCCATACAAATGTTTGTGATAAATATTTATCTAGATCCATAAAATCCTTGGATGTTTCAGGCACTATTTTTCCAGTGGTAAAAATATGGCTCAAATATAATAAAATGTCGACACATAGTTATCCAAAAGAACCTAAAATGTGCAAGGAACTTAATATTTGGAAAAATCATAGTACGAAGTTAGGCATATACGAAGATCTATTGGAATATTTATAAACAAAAATTATTGATGATGTAGGTTGTCTACTCTTGAATAAAGACAAGATACAATAGGAGGAAGGGGAAGATCTTGATCTTGCAAATGACACAAGTCATAAACTTGATAGTTCATTTGAGCGACAAAGTAGTTATCAACTATAGGATCCACTGGAGATGGAAGTGGGAAGAGCTTGTAGAGTGGACTATGATACCAAATAGCTTCAAAGGGAGTGCAAATCTATAGAATATGTATTCAAAAGTTGATAACGAAATCAGGAAGAGAAAATATAAATTATTATTTAGCTTCTATATAGTCTAAATAAATTACAAGGATAGATTGATAAGGATTCTCACCTATGAAATGAAGCCAATAGGTGAAGGATGGCATTAGCATGCACATGAACTTAAGGAGGACTCCATAGTATTGAAGGTAAAAATTGAGTGAATTATGCAAATCTTGCTACAAAAGAGAACAAAGATCGCATGAGATAATGGTTGAGTCATAGAGATGGGTAAATCATCTCTAGTGACTAGTCTATGAGTACTTATAAGGCTTGCTAGTTATGAATTGGAAACTATGTATGAAGTATTCATAGAAAGAAATCCACATTTTATTATGATAGTGCATAGTGGAAGAGGGGTACAAGTGAAAAGGATTTAAGGGGTAGAATAATGAAGGCCCATTCACTCAAAAGTGTCAATAGAGGAATACAACATTTCATTCAGAGAAGTTTGGTCTTGAGTGAACAAGCAAGGTTTTTGCAGTGAATTATTAAATGTTTTGAAGAGAAGTATCTTAAAATTGAGAAATCAAGTGGAAAACTAGAGATAATGGCAATGGGTGCCATAATGATGGTTTTTAATATAGTATCAAGGTGATGGAATGATATAAAGTACATCATTCAAATGTGCTAGAATGTGCCAGGAAGGTAAGGTTTGAACATGATTGTCTAAGCGAAGGTAGTGGGAAATAAGGCATATTGTATGGAAACACATAAAAACCATTGACTGGGACCTGGCTATAAAATGTGTTTGACAGGACAGGTATTCCAACAAAGGATGAACACCTTCAGTAACCACTCACATAACCAGATCAAAGATCAACACACCGATTTTTTCACATGGTAAAACCCCTATGGGGAAACATCCACAGCCCCATCCAACGCGACCACTTGGAGAAGTTTATTAATGCAAAGAAAAATATTACAAAGAGATTTTACAAGAGAGTTTCTCACAATCGATCATCGACAAATGACCCTCCATGCTCTTTAAAT
>SNQJ01S0157863.1:0-22084 GCA_010110895.2 Picea sitchensis
ATGTTACAAATTATCTTGTGTGATGTTTTTAATGTACATGTGATTCATTTTCTTTATGAAATTTTATCTATGCGCAAGATACCGATCCAAAATATAATTTTCTAGCGAATCCAAAGTTGTGTTGAGTTCTCTTGGTATGTGTTTGTATTCTATAAATTCAAACATTCTCTCAAGACGATGAACTCGTAGGTGGAGACACAATAGGATAGGGTTTCGAATGACCTAGACTCGATTAAGCTGACAAACCATGAGTTGAGAGTCTAGGTTAATGATTATATGAGATATAACTAGGGAGGAGGCCTCAGTTAAAAGTCCAATGATAGCGTGATATTCTGCCATGTTATTGGTTTCTGATCCTAGACAAACACCTCCTGAACTCACCAACTCATCAGAGTGGTAAATGACCCAAGCTACAAGAACCAATGTTCTGGGTGTGTTGACTAGTGCCATCCACAAACTCGATAAAGATAGGAAAGGGATATTTCATTTGCGCACGCAATCACAAGACAAAGTATAAGTGGCTAAAACAAAACTCATACATGCAAGAGAAAAAGACACACCAAATCAAAACTATAGTACAATAGTGTACAAAGCACACATGCCATATGTTCTATGCATAATATTTCTTAAGGTAAAGCCCACTCTGGGGTTCACCGAGAGATATTCCATCGTAGTCAACTAGCTCATAGGCACCTCTATGTAATACACGTTTTACTATATAGGGTACATGCCACAAAGGTTCTAACTTTATTTTCCCTAGCTTGTTGTGAGCCTGGTCATAAACGAGGACTAGGTCTCCTTCTGCGAAAGTACGAGGTTGAACAGATTTTTCATATTGCATCTTCATTTTTTTTTTGATACGTCTCGTTAATGAGAGAAACATCGTGACGTGTTTCTTCCAATTTAGTCAGATATAGGAATCGTTCCTCTTCAGTAGAGGTGTGAGGAAGGAGTTCTACGGTGAGTTTCAATGAAGGAATTTCACACTCGATTGGTAATACTGCTTCGACGCCATATACCAACTAGAAAGGACTGAATCCAGTTGCAGTTTTCACTTAGGTGTGGTAAGCCCAAAGGGAGGAGAAGAGTTGTAAGTGCCAAGAAGTTTTGTTTGCCCCCACCATGTGTTGGATCATGTTTTTAAGGACTATCTATTTGTTTGAGGATAGTAGGGGGATGAGTTTTCATGGTGAAAACCCAACTTGACATGTAACTCACTCATCATCTGGTTTTGAAAATGTGAACCATGATCAGTGAAAATGGCCTTTGGAACACCAGAACACCAAAGCGAGTGATGATGTGGTTAAAGATGAAGAGATATGCAGTACGACCATCGTTAAGAAAAGTAAGCATAGCCTCAGCCCATTTTGTGAAATAATCAACGACAACGATGATATAACCATGCCCCCCGGCTGAGGTAGTCTTACATTGCATAAAATCAATGCCCCATTTGGCAAAGGGGCCAATGGAGACAATAGGATGCATTAGAGTGGGGTGGGTGCATGCCTTTTTATGAAAATCTTGGCAGGGTGGGTATTTTTTGACAGCCTCAATACAATCTTTGAAGATGGAGAGCCAAAAGTAACTGGCACGTAAGATTTTTTGAGTTGTAGCCATCCCAGAAAGGTGACCACCATATGATCCAAGGTGATAGTCATTCAAAAAATGTTCATCCTCATCATGAGTTAAACAATGTCATAGGATAGTGTCAATACCACGGTGATACAAAGTGTCACCGATGATAAGGTAGTGTTTGGAATGGTGATGAATACAATGATGTTCTTCACGGGAAGAGATGCAGAAGCATTGCACATATTGCATAGCACAATACAAATCACTCATTGTGAAGAGATGCAAAAGCATTGCACATATTGCATGCATAAGGTGCACAGAAGCTATAAGAACATGGCACAGAGAAGTGATGATGTTGTTGTTGCTGAGGTGAAGTAATGCATGTGTGAGGAAGTAAAGAGGTGGTGCAGTAGTTGAAATGGATAGGAAACAAAAGGTGCATTGAATGGGAATGGCACACAGCGCACAAAAGGCAGAAGAACAGAATGGGCAGCGGATGCATGCTGGAAGATAGTGAGGAAGACTGAGTAGCAAAATCTTGCAGAACAGTGATGAGACTAGTAAGATGTTGTTGAACATTGTATCACTATAATAAGTTTCAGTAATTCATATTGATTATCCAGGGTGGTAGGGAGATGCTAGGGAGGACTATTGTCCTCATAGGTTCAAGTGGGTTCTTGAACCGCGAGGAGTTGTAGCTTCCATCTAGTTCGCATAGGAGCAACAGGGTGTGAGAGTGGTGCAAGAGAAAACTCTTGTTCTCACATTGTTTTACAGTTTGGTGCCTGTGTGGTTGGAAGTTAGTGCTTCCATCCGGTTAGTGTTGGAAACACTTTCAAGGAGTTAGTTCTTCCTTCTAGTTGGTGCTAGAAACCCGGGGAGTTGGTGCTTCCTTACAGTGGGTGCTAGAGAATACAGTTGGTGCTCTGTAAGTGCTTGACTTTTAAGCGGGGTTGTAGCCTCATTATGAGTTGGTGTTGATATGTATGATAATTTAAAGTAGCTTGTATATCATATAGAAAAGAGTTTTACCACAATGGGTTTCCCTCGGGAAATATAATAATGTCTCTGTGTTTCTCATATATGTGGTGATGAATGTGTGGGTTTCCTCGGGAAATATATGTCTCTGTGTTTCTCATATATGTGACTGATGCTGAATGTGCCATTGTTTATTTCCTTGCATTATTGTGATCATCATTGAGTGCCTTGTAAAGATTTTAAAAGAAGCATAATTGTTTAAGCACGAAAACAACTGATTCACCCTCCCCCCTCTCAATTGTCCAACAACCAACACAATTATCAATGATTTGGTCAATGAAGGGTGTGGGGTAATTGTCTTTTGGACAAGCCTTGTTGAGATCCCTATAATCGACACAAACATGAATGGTTCCTTGTTTCTTAGCAACCGAAACAATGTCAGAAACCCATTCTGTCAAGGGGATAGGATATATAAAGCCAGATTTTAACAGTTTTTCCACTTCTGCCTTTATGGCTACAGTTTTATTAGGATGAACCAGGCGAAGTTTTTTTCTCATAGGTTTAATGCCTGGGTAATTTTTTATTTCATGCACAATGATCGAAGGATCGATCCCTGGAATTTCCTCGTAGCTCCAAGCGAAGACATCAAAAAATTCTTTAAATAAAGTGGTGTAAGATGCCACTTCCTCAGGTGAACAATTAGCACCGAGATGAACATTTTCCATGATACCTTCTTTGATCGAGATATCAATAGTGACGATAGAAGATATGTTGCCTAACTTTCCCTTGGAAGTAGTATCCTGGGTAAGTATAGGAGATTGGGGAGAATCAACAACATCGAGGGGGAGGATAGAGTGTATATATTCCTGAATTTCATCTAGACTAGGAAGAAAAGATGATCGATGATGGTTGACATCCAAAGGTACCTCGTCGATACTAAGCATTTCCATAATGGATTCATCTGATGGAAAAACCTATGAAATGTAGTCAAACGTAGAGGACAAGGAATTCAACCAAGATGGTAACAAACAAGTGTTGGAAGCCAATAGATGTTGGTCATACAAGGAGGGAGAGGTAGATTGGATAGCATCGTATGAAGCCTGAACTGGACTAAGTGGCATAGCGTCACCTAGTGCATTGAATTATAATGGACTAGGCACAACCCAAGGATCAAATGATTCTAAAGACTGATAGGCCATAGTCGAAATCATATTGATTGTGGCAATATGTTGTGTGGTGGGAGGAAGTGGTGCAGGGAAAGTACGCATAAGGGAAGAATATTTTAAAATACCTACACCAACACTTTCATAAGTGATCTTACTATCTCCTAAGAAAGGAATATTGTTGGTGGAGGGAGTGCGAGCATCGGGTGTGCAATAATCTAACTGATTGATAATGACAACTTTACCTTGATGAGGAAATTGTACACATCGAAACACCGATCAAACGATGATAGTCATGGCATAAAACCAACTTATTACTAATAACAAGTTGTAATCAAGGGGAGCATCGACTACCTCTACATTGACAGAGACGGTCTTACCCCCCATCTGAATGGATAAGGACTGCAAGAGTTTGTGAGGACGAAAACCTCGCCCGTCGAATGATCATAACATTGTAGGGGATTGGTTAAGCGTAGGTGATTTTAATCCTTTCCAACAAGCTAACGACATGACATAAGTGGAATCTCCCTCATCCAATATGGTGTGATTAATGTGTTGGTTATGAACAACGAAATCAATTTGAAAAGAAAGTTGGTGAGAAAGGTGTGACTTGAAGTTGTCTAGGTTAAACGTGATATCATTTGATGACTTAGAATCAATGGCACCGATGGAAACCAAGATTGTTCTACGTTGACTTGGGAAATGTTGTATAACTTCAAGAGTGGACATAACACATGGTGCTTGAGCCAAATCTTCAAAAATGTTGTATTTTTGGGTGGCATGTGAACTAGGATTAAAAGTGGACTTGTGAATAATTCTCTTGGGAGGGCATAAAATAGAGTTGAAAGTAGGTTTCTCTATATGAAGTGACCCAGATAGAGGACTAACAGATGGAGGACTAACAGAGGCAGGAGATGGATCCGGTGGGGTACCGTTAGTGACCTTTTCTTTATCCAGTGGAGTCGCCAATTTATGTTGTAGGAAAATTCCCCTGTGGACAAGTGAATGTCCTCTTGGATCTTAGACCCCCATGAACAAGACAAAAAAATGCTAACATTGAACACTGACATTCCTTTAAATGTAGCTAAACTAGTCAAAGGAAAAGAGGAAGAAAACATGAGTACCATTTTATGAAGTTTTTCCTTGCTTGGTCCAGGTTGAACTTGATCTTCAAGCCCTTTAATGAGTTCTACAATTCAATATATAACAAAGAAAATGCATGCTTCCTATTCTACCAAGATTAGTTTAAACTAGATTTATCAATAAGAGACAAACCCATGCAAATATACACAAACTTGAAGGAAACAAGCCAAGCATATATATTAATGAGAAAATAACAAGGTGCTTACAATCTATAGATGCAGATTCAACAACCTCATCAAGTCCTCCTTGTCCAACCCCTTGCTCAAAATATCCACGATCAGAATGACAATACTTTTCACTGATATTCCCCCATTTTCACCATGAGAATGCCTCCTTATATAGGATTTGAGAGGCTCAACCACCTTATTTATTCTTGGGATAAGTTTAGGATATGACTCCATCAGTTGTGGGATTTCCCTTAGATCTAGCCTTTAACTTAGATTCGATCCAAACTGACTCGGATGCTTCCTAGTTTTCCTTAGAGATAAGGGGGATTCTCCCCAAGATTCTCTCAATGGATCGACACTCCCTCAAAGTTGTCCATAGAGCGCTATAGCACTCCCTTCTAAGAGGACAAGGAGTGCTAGTGCTTCCTACAAGTGTACAGGGGAGCACTGATATCTAAAAATACTTTTAAGATGATTATTCTTCAAGGTAAAAGTTTGTAAACTTTTCCAAATGACATGTTTTCCTCTTCTAAAACGTCTTAGAGGATGTCCCAAGTGTTATTATGATGTCATCCACAATGTGACACATGCGGGACGAAAATATGACTTTTGCGACACTTGCGACAAAAGTGTGACACTTGTGACACTTGCGACAATGACAATGAGATATTATCGAAGTGAGGAATTTTGGCGTGTAACAGATTTCCCCCCAAAGTGCGAGGTCAGAGGAAAGAAACTGTTGACTAAATTGCTTTGTAGACTTTGGATCTTAGACCCCTATGACCAATATAGAAAAATGCTAATATTGAACAATGACATTCCTTTAAATGTAGCTAAACTAGTGAAAGGAAAAGATGAAGAAAGCATGAGTACCTTTTTCTGAAGTTTGTCCTTACTTGGTCCAGGTTGAACTTGATATTCAAGCCCTTTAATGAGTTTTGAAATTCAATAGACATCAAATACAATGCGTGCTTCCTATTCTACCAAGATTAGTTTAAAATAGATTTATCAAGAAGAGACATGCCCATGCAAATATACACAAACTTGAAAGAAACAGTCCATGCATATATATATTAATGAAAACATAACAAGGTTCTTACAATCTATAGATGCAGATGCAATATCCTCATCAAGTCCTCCTTGTCCAACCCCTTGCTAAAAATATCCACGATCATAATGACAATACTTTTCACTGATATTCCCCCCTTTTCACCATGAGAATGCCTCCTTATATAGGCTTTGAGAGGCTCAACCACCTTATATATTCTTGGGATAAGTTGAGGATATGACTGCATCAATTGTGGGATTTACCTTAGATCCAGCCTTTAACTTAGATTCGAGCCAAACTGACTCAGATGCTTCTTAGTTGTCCTTAGAGATAAGGGGTATTCTACCCAATATTCTCTCAATAGATCAACTCTCCCTCAAATTTTTCCACAGAGAGCTATAACATTCCCTGCTAAGAGGACAAGGAGCACTAGCGTTCCCTGCAAGTGGACAGGGGAATCTCCAAAAATACTTTTAAGATGATTATTCTTCAAGGTAAAAGTTTGTAAACTTTTCCAAATGACATGTTTTCCTTTTCTAACAAGTCTTAGAGGATGCCCCAAGTGTTATTATGATGTCCTCCGCAATGCGACACATGAGAGACGAAAATATGGATTTTGCGACACTTGTGACAAAAGTGCGACACTTGCAACAATGACAATGAGATATTATCAAAGTGAGGAATTTTGACGTGTAACAACACCAAATGAGTGATGAGTTATTGATTTCTTTGCACCATTTCTATTGACTCAAGGATGGAAAAACTCATCTTGATTACCATTGATACTTTCAACATAATGGCCAAAAGTTACTACCACATTACATAATAATATAAAAAATTGTACAATTTTTATTTCATAATATTATTGTGATATTTAGATTCCCTTTGGAATTGGACATCAATATTTATAGCCTTTTTTTTTACAAGATTCTTCATATACCATTATGTGGAAAACATGTAATTCTTTATTCTAGAAATATTACAATGGAATTTAGTCAATTACAACACTTTAGAAATATCCCTTTGGCTTAGAATTTCATGTAGGTAGAAAGTATATATTTTGTTAAATTCATCTAGGAATTGCACTTGACCCCAACTAGATGAATTGACCCATTTACATGGGTGAAATATCCCATGAGGGTTGATATATTATCAATATGACCAACACCAAAAATAATAGATCTAGGAAACATTATGCATATAGAGCCATTCACTCATGAATCATATAGAGAGGAGGATGAAGAAGATGAGGACTTCAAGGGGGTGTATCAGTAGATGTGGAGATAAAATTAATAAGAAAATGTGGAAAAAAAATTTGAATACCATATCCATCATGGATTACTCTACAATATGGGAAGATTTGTTTGTTAAAGGAAGAAAGAGTACAATTGATAAGGGAGTCTCATGCCTCCAAGGTTTCTGCACATTTCAATGTTGGGAAAAATATGACTAACTTTCATACAGATGTGTATTGATCCAAGATGTAAGAATAAGTATCTAGGTTTATTAAAGGGTGTATATTGTGTTTAATCAACAAGATAAGAAACATGAAGCAAGGACTATACAATCCACTTCCAATCCTAGAAATCCATGTGAAAGTGTATCCATGGGCTCTGTTGGTGTTTTTTTAGGAAAAGAGGAGGACATAGATACCTATATGTGGTATTCAATAAGTCTAATAATATGTGTGTTATGATGCCTTGTACAAACACCATCAACAAACAAGAAGAAGAAAGATACATTACAAGGAAAATAGGCTTTTGCAAAGGTTTTAGCAAAAGATTTTAGCATTACAGATTTGGGGAAAAATGTCACAAAAACATCCATTAAAGAGAGTAGATTTTTATTGTGACTAAATAAATTGTTCAATCAGAGGTTTTTGTGGAGGTTTTTGTCAATATGCTACATACATATTAGCACACTAGTGCACCACTATTTAAGATTCACCATTGCTCCATATATTACCTAAATTTCCCTTATTTTCTTGTCATGCTCTCCCTTGCTCTTTTGTTAAGCTCATTATGCACACAATTCTTTAAAACATGATCTATATGAAGTCTAGGTGTTGAAAGATAAAGTTCATTCATCTCTTTACAAGAAAAAATATTTACTCATTGATACACTTGAGTTTAATCATGAGATTGGGGATTTCTTTTTAGAGGTTATCCATACAAATACTATACAATGGAGGATAAAGCTCAAGGATAGTTTTCTTAATTTATATATTTGAAAAGTAAAATTATAAATTGCAAGATATTGTGAATACAATCGTTGAAACTAAGACTCAAATTACAACAAATGTGGAAAGAAGCAACAATAGTGGATACCGTACATGACTCTAAAATTGAGCTCTGAACTTCTTTAATTGCTTCACCCTTTGGATATAATTCTACATAGTCCTTGCAAATGATTTATTCTTTTTGAACCCAAATTTCAAGAGCTTGATGGGATGGAACAAAAAGAGCCACATGGTACTCGTGGAATGGATCTACATGTAAAATGACATTGTCTAAGTAATGTCTCACTAATAAATCTTCTTCCACATGCACAAAGAAAATGTATTCAAAGATGGAAGCCAAAAAAATGTATTCAAAGATGGAAGAAACTAATAATTGAAATATTTTTTTATAAGAATCACTAATACCTTGACCAAAGAAACATACTATCCATGCTGAAGATTAACTATGTCCTTTTTCTAGTCAATAATATCAAGGCATCCATTAGGATGAAATATCCCTATGTCACCAATATAGAGCCATAATATTTCGCTCTCGTTCATATTATTCATCATAAAACAATGTAATATTATAGCCCATATATATAATTATATTAATAAGAGTACACGTTAAGCCCCAAAATTCAATTTGTAAGACTCATATGTTTTCTCACATAGTTCTTAAAATATCCCATAGTTACATGGAGACCACCAATAGCTATCTCTCCTTGAGGCACACGTGAATGTGACATCAAATATCCACCTTGTTTTCAACCAATCAGTTGAATATGTACACAACACTATTCATCACAAAATCAACTTAGTTGAAGTGTATATGGTTCTAAGATAATTGGGAACAAAACAAGAAAGTCAATTTTAAGACAATTATGTGCTACAAAATGCAATAGGAACAAGAAAAATAGGCATTGATAGTTAGAACAACCTAAAAGAATGTCGTAAAAAATTAAAAATACATTACATGAGAGAGAGTTACTAACATTGGTTGTCAATTTCAAAGTTGAATGTAAAGCTAATATTCATGTTGAACTTGTTGAACACATCATTTAGTGCCACTTTGTATTAGTTTTGAGTTATCTCATAATAAATCATTGCATCAAAATCCACCTGCGATGGAAGCCACAAACATTGATTTCCATCTAATTTTATATGCACATGACAAAAAAAAGATAATATAAGAATTCAATGAAAACCTAATTATAAACTATTTAAGGGTCGAGCTCAATAATTGGCTCATGATGCGTCACTTTCATTATTAAATTAATCTTCTCTCGTCTTTGAGAATTATTTTTTCTCTATTGATGAGTCCAACCACAAGAAGGTGGAAGACCATATGGCTCCTCCTCTCCCCCCCCCACAAGACCAACATCATTCTCATTTCTTGTTGTCCCTTGGGAATGGAAGTAAGCGAAGAGTAAAGAAGAAAATACAGAATGCGAACTGTGCGGAAGACATAGTGACTGATACTGGGTCAAAGTGAGCAAAAGAGAAGAAAAGACAGAGCGAAGTAAGAGAAATCAAGTCGTTGGAAGAGAAGATCGAGGATGACATATCAGCAAGGAAGACAGATCATGGACAACTCAACAAGCAGAAAAATACGCCGTTGGATGCTTTGGAACACCACGAGAGAAGGATGGAAAGACAGGATGGCAAAGCCCTGAAAATGTGGGTCAAGTTGACCTAGGGTTTTAGACACCTAGGGTTTTGGTATCTAGGGTTTTGACACTTAGGTTTTGGCCTAAGGTTGTCAGTGAGCTATTGTAATATATAAATAAAGGTCAAGAGTATTTGGGAGGGGTGGTTTTCATTATCGTTGTTGTCATTGTCATTGTTGTTATTGTTCGTACCAAATTTGTTATGAGTGATTATTGTAGTGAGAGAGAGAAGCATTGAGGAGTGAGGGAAGTCTGTATTGTAAGATCTTCAGCTGGGTGCGAAGATCAACCTTGCAGCTAGGTGCGCAGGGAGGGAAGACAAAGAGAAAGAGAGAAGATCTGCTAGCTAAGAATGCAGATAAGAATTGTATGCTTTCATCTTAATATATTATAAAGCACAGTTCTGTGGACATAGCCCTAGGGAGAGGGTGAACCACGTACATATTGGTGTTGTGTGTGATTGATGTTGTGCTCTCTTGTTTATAGATATATTGTTATTGCAATATTGTGTTAGATCTGATAGATAGTTGTGCGAAGTAGATCTAAGATGGCAATTGATATCTAGACGTTGTGTTGTTATTGTATCAGATCCACCTTGTATTCCCTTGGTTGTAGACAATTGTTTCCTGCAACCCCCCATAGATACTTCAGGTGAGACTACATCTACCTCGCAAGTGTTGCCGAAAGGGCTAGTAGTTAGGGATAGTTGGTGCGCTCTTGGAGCTGAACCCTGGGTCTGCCCTGTGCCAACAAATGGTTTCATTGTTGGGATATGAATCTTCTTGAGGGAATGTCAAGGTGGTTTCCATCGAAGACAAAGATTCAAAAGTGGATAGAATATCAAGAAAAGGACTTCATTGAAACCTAGAATAAGAACCCTAATCTTAGTACAAATGATTGGTTGGGAAGATATATATTTACTGATATACACGAGATTTTCTTTGGAGGAATCCATTAGGAGCTATATGAGTGGCTAGCTAGGTTAGAAAATACCCATTTTGAGATCAGATCTATAACCCCTATGGTTTGGACATCG
Organism: Picea sitchensis; assembly: GCA_010110895.2. Lineage (NCBI taxonomy): Eukaryota > Viridiplantae > Streptophyta > Pinopsida > Pinales > Pinaceae > Picea > Picea sitchensis. The sequence continues at coordinate 10,996 of SNQJ01S0157863.1, forward strand.
ACGTTGATCAAAAAGATCAAGAAAGTTGATAACGCTGTGTCAAGACTAGTAGATCCCTGGTTTGATAGCACCATTGGAGGGTACATCACCAAGTTTGTTGTTGAAAGAGTAGAGTCATATAGCTAAGCCGAGAGGTACTTCTTTAAGGGACCCAGAGGAAAAATTTTACACTTTTTAAAGTTGAAGATGAAGATGCTATTGCATGAGAAGAACATATTAAAGGTACAATAGTTGGTTGGATTGGAAAAGGCTAATGTTCAAGAACTTGGACAACGACAATGACACAGAGGCTGGACATACATACAGTGGGAGAGTGTTCAAAGAAGTTCCTCTTGCAAACCTGTTTAAGAAGAACTACAGGGACGAGGGTTTCTATAGTGGAGAAGAGGCAGATCTGACAGACGAAGAGCATTTAGAACCCGCTAGGGCAAAGGAAGGGAAAGCTGAAGAACCTCGCCAAGAAGAGATAGAAACGTCAGGAAACACACCGACTGCTGAAGTGAGTACTATTATTCCTCTTGTTGTTTCAGCAACATTAAGAAACTAGAGTAATCAGAGTCACCAGAGAACTCAAAGCACTGTCACTAGCAGTCCACCACATATTTAGTCAGGAAACCTAGGAAGATCTATGGAAGATGAGATGAGGTTACCCACCTTCAGAGGAGATGGATCTAAAGATCCTGATTAGCATTGGTTTCTATGCGAAGCTATGTGGATTATTAAAAATATCACCGACGAAGCTGTTAAACGAGATCAGTTTAGTACTACCCTGAGAGATCGCGCACTGAGCTGGTACATGAAATTTTTCCAAGGACATGCACCTAAACCGTTGAATGTCATTAAGACTATGCTAATTTACGAATTCAAGAAACCTAAGTCAGAGTCACAAAGAATTACAAAACTAAAAGAAATCATGTAGAGAATAGCTGAACCTATGTGGGAGTTTGATAAGAGATTTAAGACATTGACAGGCCATTTGAGTTTTCAGATCCCATATGAGCATAACAAGGAGTGGTTCATTTATGCCCTCTTACCACACATTAGATTTCCTTTGATGCAACAAAATATTGCTTCGCAAGCGGAGGCGCTAGAGATCTCCATGAAGTTAGAATCAACCCCTATGGGAGAATCCAGATCAGGAATGAGTCAAATATTGAGTCAGCTAACTAGTTTATCTCTGTAGGTAGAAGATATGAAGAAAAACAAGGGAAAAGATAAAAGAGAATATATCTAGTGCATTAGATGCAAATCATAAGGCCATGACAAGGATAATTGTCCCCTATTTCGTGAGTATTTGGCATTTGGAGCCCCGAGTCCTTTAAAGAAAGTTACCTTACCATGGTGTGAGGTATGTAGAAATAGACATCGCCCTAGTGAATGCTACTACATGCAAAAATATGTTCAGACACCCACAAATCTGTATTGCACATTCTGTAAGTCGGTGGGGCATGATGATAGGGATTGTAGGGCCTATGACCTGATGCATGAAAGGTCAAGGGATATATACAAAATTCAAGGCAAAGTACAATAAGAAGGAAACACTACGCAATATAATTCTCCAGGAAGAGGAAACATCAACCCTCATGGTGGATTCAAAGGAAGAGGACTAGGAGCATGTATGGGTCGAGGTAGGGGCCAAATCATTTTTTATAACTGTGCGCAACCACGACACTTAGCAAGGGACTGTCAGAACCCTTGTACCACTTGCAGCTACTGCAGCTCATTCGAACATGTTATAGAAGATTTTCCTGTGGTGCTAGCCAAAATTTAGGAGAGACGAGGACCTCAGCAGAAACTGTAAGTGCAACTGATATACGATGAACCTCATGGAGAGGACCCTAGATTCATTGTTATCACTAGAGGAGGTGTCATTACAGGAGAATACAGAGCGACCCAAGGAAAGACTACAAAATAATTAAGAGTCAGGAAAGCTACATAGAAGACATGAGTTTTCGATGCAAAGAAAGAAAAACAAATATTTGAGAAGGCAAGAAAAGAATTCGGGAGAGACCATAGTTCTTCATCGAAGACATGACCAGAAGTAAGAGAATGTGGAATGCCTCTAGCATTCGATCAGTCTTCTCTTCCAAGAGAAGGAAAAGAGGTAATAAATCTCATGGAATTCTTATATACTTGTATTAAGTTGATTCAGGATAAAAGCATTGTACAAGAGCTACAAAATCTAATCAGACAGTATGAGATAGGAAAGATAGATCCCTTGTTGAATAAAGCAGTACACCAAGTCTCTAAAAAGATAAGGGCAAATAAGGAACTAGACTTGAATGCTCAAATTGGAGAGTATGATATCGGCTATGTGGTCCTTGACTTAGCGTCAGAGGTCAAGGTCATGACGAAGCAAACCTGGGCACTAATGGGAAAACCTAAGTTGATATATTCCCCTATAAGACTTAGGATGGCTAATAAGCAAGTTGTAATCCCCTTTTGAAGATTGGAACATGTCCTTGTGGACATTGAGGGAGTAAGGACATTTGCAAACTTCGAGGTGATTGAGAGAGTTGATGATAGTTGTCCTTACCCTGTGTTGTTAGGAATTGACTGGGCTTTCAATAATTCCATTGTGGTTGATTTAAAGAAAATAAGAATGACATTTGAAGGAGATGTCCTTAGGGTCATTGCACCTTTGGATCCCGATGAAGGTCAGAGATACACAGAACCCATCAGAGAAGAAGACCAAGCATATGAACTAGAAAACATATACAAATTAACATACATACAACATGATTACATTAATCCTACGGCGGATAGGAACCTAAGATGGCGAAGTGACAGTGCATGTTCATCAAATTCAGAAGAAGCACTGGAAAAGTGGTAGAAAAAAATGTATGAATTATCTACAAGGAGATGTGCTACATTAACCCGAGAAGTTCATTGGATCGGCACAATAGTAAGTAACTTGCCCACCTTTGATGGTGTGAATCATTTAGAAGCATTCTTGTTGGACTTTGAAGAAATTGTACCAACACAACAAATATTGTTGGCAATGGATGAGGCCTTGAAATCAACTCCAGCAAGATGGTGGGGGACGCACAAAAACAACATTACAAACTGGGTACAATGTTGCACTTTGATGACAACACGGTTTTCAGAGCAAGTAGAAGGATGTGAAGCTAGGTACACAGTTAGAAGTTGTCTGAAGGACCATGTGCGAAGTTGTGAGGAAGCCTGGAGCAACATTCCTCAAGAGCAGTGGGTGCACAAATTCATCAACACACTAGACACAACTTCTATCAACTGGTATCTTCAAGCAGAACTGTGCCTCATCACTGCAAATTGGGAAGGTATGACCCAGAACTTTGTAACTACATTTTTGTTTGAAATCCAATATCCTACAGTGGATCAAGTGTTACAGATTGTAAGGCAGAAAGTATTTGAGGAGGCACCTAGCCTCCCTTTGGAACAATAAAAAGATGAATGGACCTCTCCAGAAACTGCAAGGCTGTTACAATATCAATGCTGACGAAGATGGTGATCCTAGGAAGGTAAACATCATCGAAACAGAAGGCCAAAGAGACATAGAAGGAACATGAATTAATATACCTTTCATTGGACAACCAATTAAAATAAAAAAAAGTCAATATTGGAACAGAGCAAACACCGAAGCTTGCAAATGTTGGAAATTATTGGGATGTTACCACTATTGACAAGATCATAGAGTTACTGCATGAATATCAAGACTTGTTTTCAACCAAGTTCACTGATATGAAGGGAATTAAAGGGCCCATGGGAGAGATGAGGATCCCTTTGAAACCAAATGCAAGGCCAATTAAAGAGAGACCCTACAGATTGAAACCTAAATATAAGGAGAAAGTGAAGATTGAACTTGACAGAATGTTGGAGGGAGGAATCATAGAACCTGTTGAAGAATCAGAATGGATTATCCCTATGGTGGTGCAGGATAAAAGACCAGAGAGATCAGGATTTGTGTAGATCTCAGGAATATGAATGATGCATGTTTTCATAACCCATTCCCTACACCATTTACCGATGAAGTGTTAGATAATGTAGGAGGACAAGAGGTATATTCTTTTATAGATGGATTTTCAAGATACCATCAGATCCGAATTGCCAAGGAAGATTTCCATAAGACCACATTTGCAACAGAATGGGGATCCTTATAGTATACGATGATGTTGTTTGGATTGAAGAATGACCCAACCATCTTTTCCAAGGTAGTGGTCGAAGCATTCAAGGAGTTTTTACATAAATTTCTGAAAGCATATTTTAATGATTGGACTGTTTTTAGCTTATTACAAAATCATATTGAATGTTTAAGACTAATGTTGGATAATTGCAGGCATTTTCATATTGCCTTGAACCTGAAGAAGTGCATCTTATTTTCACCCTTTGGAGTGTTTTTAGGTCATATTGTGTGTAAGAAGGGACTGCTGGTAGACTCGTCTAAGATTTCTATTATAGTTGATCTTCCCCCTCCTACTCCAATCAAACAACTACGCACTGCGCTAGGACACACAAGATACTATAGGAAGTTCATTAAAGGCTATGCACATATCACAACACCCATGGAGAAGCTTTTGAAAAAATACTGCCAGTTTCATTGGACAAAAGAATGCCAGCAGAGCTTCGGCACACTGAAACAAAAAACGGTTACCGTGCCTATTCTAGTTTTCCCAGATTGGAGCAATGAATTTCACGTGCATGTCGATGCATATTCTATTGCACTAGGAGCTGTGTTAGCACAACCAGGAGCTGGAGACATTGACCACCCGTTATCCTTTTCTAGCAGGAAGCTATCAACAACTCAGATTAATTACACCACCACTGAGAGAGAAGGGTTAGCCATGGTGTATGCGCTGCATAAGTTTATCCACTACTTGTTCGAAGGACACTTTAAAATGTTTATTGATCACTCTGCGTTGAAATACCTAGTCAACAAGCCAGTATTGGGGGGGTGAATATGAAAATGGCTTCTGCTATCTCAGGAATATGATTTTGAGATTGTGGTTAAGCCGGGAAGAATGAACAAAGATCCTGACCACTTGTCGAGGTTGGAACATGGAGAAGAGCCTACTAGTTTGGAGGATAAATTGTCAGATGCACAATTGTTGGAAATTAGAAAGATGAATGATCACTTTGTGGAGATAGTCCAGTTCCTGTCAACAGGAATGACACCTAGTGAATATAAAATCACCTAGAAGAAACAATTGATAGTGTGTGCTGCACACTTTTCACTTATAGCTGGACAAGGATACAAGATGGGACCTGATGAGATATTGAGGAGGTGTGTTATGAAGGCAGAACGACCATTGATCCTCGCAGAAGCTCATGAAGGCATCGCAGGAGAACACTACACAGGAAAAGAAATAACGCAGAAGGTTCTTAGAGTTGGCCTCTGGTGGCCTACCTTACATAGAGATGCTAAGGACTATTACAGAGCCTGTGATGTATGTCAAAGAGTTGGGGAACCATCCAGAAGAGATGAAATGCCTTTAGCATCGCAACTGACCCTACAAGAATTTGAGAAATGGGCCATTGACTTCATGGGACCTATAAACCCACCAAGCAAGCGCACAGGAGCGAGATACATAATCACTACGACAGAGTACTTGACTAGATGGGTCGAAGCAAGAGTAGTTAGAGATTGTAGTGCAACCATAGCTGCGCGATTCATATTTGATGACATCATAACCAGGTTTGTATGCCCGAAGATCCTTATGAGTGATCAAGGCACACATTTTATTAATAAGACCATTGAAGCCTTGACCAAAGAATTTGCAGTCCATCATCAGAAGAGCACACCCTACCACCTGCAGGCGAATGGGACAATTGAAGAATTCAATAAGATCTTGGAGACAATGTTGATGAAGATTTGCAGTGTGAAAAAGGATGACTGGGATTTAAGAGTACCAACAGTACTATGGGCCTATAGAACCACTTGCAAGAAGCTAACAATGCAGACCCCCTTTAAGTTGGTTTATGGTCCCAAGCTTAAGAATCAGAGCCTTTACATATATGGATGACACTGGTGTTGTTCAAGAGAGGCTCACATAGTTGGTTGAACTAGAAGAAGACATATTTATTGCAGGATTCCATCAGCAGGTACAAAAGGAATGAGAAAAGGCCTACCATGACAGACACATCAATAAGAAGGCATTTAAGCAAGGCAATTTGGTACTGACATACGACAACAAATTCATGAAGCATCCAAGAAAGTTCAAAACACATTGGTTTGGGCCATATGAGGTTGTCTATGTCATGGAAGGAGGAGGTGCACAGTTGAAGACCTTGAATGGAGAATGGAAGGAAAGTTTGGTGAATGAGAGTTGGTTAAAACTGTACTATGACAACCATATGCCTCACAACTCTCACTAAAAGAAAAAGGAAAAGGATCCAGGTACAAGGTGTAGTTGAAACTGGGTACCAGACACAAGAAAGACAATCTGCACACAGTGGGGAAGGAAAGAGTAGAAAGCACAGGCGGCTCCGCGCAGCCTGAAGACAAAGCAAATCAAAAGGGTCAGATCTGAAGTTCCTTGGGACGAGTCATAGGTGAGTGTTGGGGGCCTGTTGGCCCTTGGGTATGGAAGTAAGCGAAGAGTAAAGAAGAAAAGATGGTTTGTGAACTGCGCAGAAGACACAGTGACTGATACTGGGTTGAATTGATAAGAAGAGAAGAAAAGACATAACAAAGTAAGAGAAATCAATCCATTGGAAGAGGAGATCGAAGATGACAGATCAACAAGGAAGAGGGATCGTGGACAACTCAACAAGCAGAAAAATCCACCATTGGATGCTTTGGAGCATCGCGCGAGAAGGAAGGAAAGATAGGTTGACGAAGCCCTGAAAACGTGGTTCAATTTGACCTAGGGTTTTAGACACCTAGGGTTTTGGTATCTAGGGTTTTGACACTTAGGTTTTGGCCTAAGGTTGTTTGTGAGCTATTGTAATATATAAATAAAGGTCAATAGGACCTGGGAGGGGTGGTTTTCATTATCATTGTTGTCATTGTCGTTGTTGTTATTGTTCATTCCAAGTTCCTTATGAGTGATTATTGTGGTGAGAGAGAGAAGCATTGAAGAGTGAGGGAAGTCTGTGTTGTAAGATCTTTAGCTGGGTGCGAAGATCAACCTTGTAGTTGGGTGCGTAGGGAGGGAAGACAGAGAGAAAGAGAGAAGATTTGCTAGATAAGAGTGCAGATAAGAACTATATGTTTTTATCTTAATATACTATAAATCACAGTTCTATGGACGTATCCCTAGGGAGAGGGTGAACCACGTACATCTTGGTGTTGTGTTTGATTGATGTTGTGTTCTATTTTTTATAGATATACTATTATTGCAATATTGTGTTAGATCTGATAGATAGTTGTGCGAAGTAGATCTAAGATGACAATTGATATCTAGATGTTGTGTTGTTCTTGTATCAGATCCACTTTGTATTCCCTTGGTTGTAGACAACTGTGTACTGCAACCCCCCATAGCTACTTCGGGTGAGATTGCATCTGCCTCGCAGGTGTTGCCAAAAAGGGCAGTAGTTAGGGCTTGTTGGTGTGCTCTTGAAGCTGAACCCTGGGTCTGCCCTGTGCCAACATTTCCCCATACCCAATTTAATTAGAAAACTATGCATGTACTCATCATAGTGGAAAATAATTGGAATTAAAATAAGAACATCATATATACCACAAGTACATATTGCCTAATTTGTTACCACAAAAAACAACAAGATGATAATGAGAGGATTATGAAATCCAAGGAGTAGCAAGATGACTTCAATGTCAAGTTGATGCAAAGATGTGACATAATAGAAAATAAAATGGATAAGGAGATAGATTCAAGTAGGTCAAGAAGTTGCAGGTTTCATGATGAGAAAATAAAAGAAGCAATAAGTGTTGGTAGGCATAGGCGTCACTCACCAAAGAATTCTTTTAGGAAAGTGTGTAGTAGCTCAAGACCATCTCCTGTCAGAAATCATAAGAGAAGGACTGGGGTGGATGAGCTACAAGGAGAAATGAATAAGATAAAGCCTCCTACCTTTGATGGTGAGCATAAGAAGGATGAATGTGAAGAGACTTGGTTGATGGGTATGAGGAAGTACTTATAGTTGTATAATTATTTTGCACAGGTAGAAAGGAGAATTTCCATCTATCAACTAAAATCAAAGGCATCAATGTGGTGGGATTAGTTTGTGCAGGTGCAACACATTGATGAAAAGAAGGTTACTTGGAGGGAGTTCAAGAAGTATTTCCAAAAGAAATACTTAACTAAGAAGTACTATGACAAGAAAATGGAGTTATTTGAACTCAAGCTTGGGAGTATGATGATAGATGAGTATGAAAGAAGATTATCAGAGCCGCTAAAATATGTTAGATTCATCAAGGAAGAGCAATTTAATATTCAAAGGTACTTGAGTGGGATGTTGTCATTTATCATTGACAAGTTACAATATGATGGTCCCAAAACATTGGACAAAAGCATAAGGCACATTAAATCTCTTTATGAACAACTTAGGGGAACACTGAATTTCCATAAGTCTTGGGAAGACAAGATGAAAATCAAGGTGGATCAGAGGAAGAAGGGGACTAAGCCACCATTTTTCAAAAATATTGCGCAAGGACAACCAACTCCCAAGGAGTACAAAATGATGGAGACAGTGGAGAAAAAGTGAAGGCAACAATAAATTCAATGTTGGAGTTGTGGCGGAGATCACATGTGCAAAGATTTCCCTCAAAAGGGTGATAAAATGAGGATTGTGTACAGTGTACAACAAGCTATGACAATTGAGGACTTGGGAAGAAATGTACCAAGGATTTATGCAGGGCTAGATAACAAGCAGGTTTAGTTTTAGTCGAACATGATTGAAGTGGAAGGTAATATTAACGACCAACCCTTTCTATTTTAATTGATTAAGGAGATAATCATAGTTATCTAGATCCTAATATGGTGGAAAGGTTCCAATTTCCAATAAGAAAGCTTGGGAAACCTTGGTTGGTGCAATTAGATACAGGATCAAAAAGGAAATTTAATGAGATGGTTAAGGAATGTTCGATGGAGATGAATGGAGTGCGCACAAATACTGATTTGATGATCCAAATTTAGGAGCGGAATGAATTGATTAACAGACTGAATACAATAAACATAGAGATATGAAGAACAACACAAATATCCAGTGAACAATAACTTCTATTGAATAAATGAAATAGGTTGAAACTATAAAACTGTAGAACAGAAACACTTTCTCGAATGATGGTAACTATCTATGAGAAGAGATGTGGCTACTAAATGCATCCGTCTGAACATAATCATTACAATGAGGCTCTAGAGGCATTTTTGATATTACTCATGAATTCCAAAACCCTAAACATCCAAAAACCTAACCGTGGGAGGTGAAACACCAAAATTCATGTGGGCCCCTATGGGTAAGTTGGTACCTCAACTTCTTGGGGTTGTAACTTTTGCATACAACCTTCGTTTTAGGTGCGTGATAGCCCATTGGAAATGTATTTTAGAGAACTACACATTACAACATAAAAATCTTACTCTGTCTATAGTTTGACTGTGGCGAGACAAAAAAACACTGTTAAAGCCCCCAAAACGACCTTGGAAGTACAACAAGATGTGCTGACATGAAAACATAAAAAATAATCCAGTTGGATTAGGTGGGAGGCCACCAACATCCACCTGGAAGATGTGTAGGGCTTCATACAACCTTGAAAGTGTAGAACCCACCATTACAAAGAAGTACAGAAGAACATGTTGAACTAAAACTGTCAAGAGGAGCTAGTTGGAATAGGTGGGTGGCCACCAATATCGACTTAGATCAGTCCTCCCCCCTTAGCAAACAATGTTCTCCATTTTTTTGAGTTCCCCCATTAGGTGAGGAAACTTCTGCTGAATTTGGCCCTAGGTGAGCCACTTTCCTTGGTGTAGGAGGTGCCCTACCTTGACAACTCGATAAATATGGATCCTCTGCTGGTGAGTTCCCTTGACTTGTCTGTCCACTATCTAATCAGTGGATGCTTGTTCTATGCAGTTAGGGTTGCGATTTGTCGATGTCATTTGTTTTTTTTTGCGATCTCGGAGGAGTCCAATAATGGTGGAAAATATGGCCGAAGGAGGTCCACATTGAACACTGGGTGCAATCCAAGGAAGGGTGGAGTGTTGAGCTCAAAATCATTGCTATCCATAGCCTTGGTGATAGTGTAAGGCCCATAGCGAAGTGAGCAGATCTTATGATGGGGCCTTATGAGACGCTCCTTCTAAAAATGTAACCAGACTTTGTCTCCAACCTAAAACTGGTGCGGTACCCTGTGTTGATCATGGCGCTGCTTGTACTTCGCATTGGATTTCTGCAAAATATCATGGACCTATTGGTGGATGTGTTGAATCTGCTTAATGAATTTGGTGGATTTTTTTATCTCAGACTGAACATGGGAAGATTCTGTCTATGTGGTGGAAAGAGGTAGTGCAACATCAATGGGACCCAAGGGTTGGAATCCCAACCCCACCTGAAATGGGCTATGGCTAGTGGAGCTATGGAGAGCCCTTTTGCAACTGTGTTAAACATAGGGGAGAATCTCATCCCATGTACGTGGATTCTTAGAGTTGTACATGCACATGATGTGCACAATCATCCGATTGATGACATCTATTTGGCCATCTGTTTGGGGGTGGAAAGCAGTGGATTTAGTGATCTTGGTGTCCAACAATGACCAGATACTCGACCAAAATGTGTTGAGGAACCTGTTTTCCTGGTCAGAGATGATGGTATGTGGTATCCCAAAATGGACCCACACTTATTTGAAGAAGAGCTTGTCAGTATCTCCCACTATGATATTCTTCTTTTCGGTTGTGAGGATGGCCATCTTCGAAAACTGATCAATGACGACATGATCCAGATTATTTTCGGCACGAAATGAGAGCGAGGATATAATAAAGAAATGTACAGAGATATTGCAGATATTCAATAATATAACAGAAATGTATCATAGACGCAACCATAAACACATATATACAGTAATACATGATTTCTATTAATCAGAGAAATGTACAGAGACTGTAAAAATACAGAGTGAAAGACTCGCTAGAATGGTGGCAGCTTATCTCTGAGAAGA
>SNQJ01S0157863.1:22094-39133 GCA_010110895.2 Picea sitchensis
AGGGTAAATAAATAAATAAAATTATTAGAACTAGAATTGGTTTAGGATGGAAAAATATCAATATATACCATAGAACTTTAGTACAATTATAATTTTATAGTGGTCAAAATAAATATGTATAATCGAATAAAGACAACAATTACCAATTAACTTTTTTTTAAATGTATGTGATAAATTTGAAGTTTACTATTTCATTTTAATTTTTTAATTAAATTTAGTAACTAATTATTATTATTATTATATTGAACATTTATAAATATATATATTCCAATGTAATTTCACTCAACAAAATGGTTAGGTAGAATCTATTGGAAAAAAAGTTTATTTTATTAGTCCCTGCCCTTTGAGTTGGAGACTGCAGTAATCAATTTTTCATTTCCCTATTAGTTTGGCATGAAAATAAATGGGCTCGGGATTTTTTAACCCAAAGTTTCATAAAATTCATATAATTTAGTTTGAAATTTCATCTACTTTAACCTAAGTTTTCAGTTTTCCCTCTTATTTTCCCTCTTCCCAAGGCACAAACCAATAATATATTATCTTATCTTTCTTTACATGCGCACATTTAACTACTTTTTTTCACAACTAAGTAATGCTAGAAATGATTCTAACATTACTTCTTCACATTAAATGTTTGTGAAGATGCATAGTTCATATCCCCTACCACATTTTTTATTTATTTGATCTATTGTTGCCACCTAAACCAACATGAAAAACTACACCACCATGCAAATGTGCTACTTTTCTATCCTTTAGAAAAGAATTTGGTTTGTCTATGAAGCTAGCTCTTAGCTAAGCCTCTCCACTATCCTCTGATACTCTTGCCACAACCCCATCCCCACTTTCCAAGACCGAACTCTGCATGATATATGGGACACGACCAGATTCATAACTTAAACGAAAAGGGTACACAAAGAACAAGGCACTAAAATCTCCCATGAAGCACTCAGTTGAGCCTAATAGCTACATGACATCAAGTTTACTACGTACGACCATATAGTTTTGAGGGTTCCATCCGCAAATATTGTAACATCCCTAGCCACCTAGGATGGGATATGCTACTCCAAAATCACTCTTACATTGATATAATACCAATCTATAACATACCCAGCCTTCCAGGCTGGGTCCTACTAATACAACTCCTCCTCTGATACCAAAATGTAACGACCACAACCACCTGGGATGGGCCATGTCACACACTTCTCCCAAAACATCTCTAAAACCACAATGTAACATCATCCAATGTACTATTGAATAATGTTGTTCCAAAATACACTGCACAGATTCTACTCTAAACACAACTCCACGTAGTATCACTTGAAGTAATTCACTCAACACAAGCTTGAGTCACACTGCACAACTTATAATGGCAGAAGAATTTTTCTCCTTTTAACACAACTTTAGGCAGAAAAAGTAACTCAAACAAATGTGCACTAGTGTATTGATCACACAACACTATTATGCATGCAACCATCCTATTGTGACACACCAAATCTATTCTCCTTGTGCGTGCAGACGTCTTGCCAGTGCACACAAGTAAATCCAGTCTCTGGTGCACCCAGAGTATTCTCAACCTGTACAACCATTCAAACATTTCCCCAGAGGCTCATACCAAAATCATATGGTTAACTTACAGAAAAACTATCAACATTCATCATACTCATGCATGTCTACAAATACAGGCTATCAACACCATAATTACATGTGCAAGCAACATTAAACATAATATTATTAATTACTTATATGTGACAAAATACAAGAACTAAACCATATCAAACATAAATAAATATGCAAACAGAAAATGAGACAAGCACGTAAAGACACTTATCTTTTATGAAAGTCACCAACTGTGCGTATAATTCAGACATTTCTCCCAACCATAAAATCTGTTGCTCATATACTTTCAGTAACAGGTCACCCTCGAGCTGGGGATTAAATCCACCAGGGAAAAAGGGTTCCTAGTGACATGCTAAGGTCTGATAATCAACAAAATTTCTTAGTCCAAGGTGCCCGTTGCTGCAACTATCGTACAGTCTCGCATTCCCATGCACTTGTCACACCTAAGGAAGTGTGCCCCTTCTCTACTCAATAGTCCTTCAACTGCCCCACTTCCCTTCCATGGTTACCAACAACAAGCCACACAAGAAATATATGGTCCCTGCATCTAATTCCCAATGCACCAAGGAAAAATTATTAGCAAAAATATCACCTAGAGAGTATGCTCATGGGCCTAACAACCCACTTCTTCAACAACAAATATATCACCTAGAAAGACTACTCATGGGCCTGACAACCTGCCTCTTCAACAAAAATACTTTGGATACAAAATAGAAAATCCATTACAACATTCTCTATGCAGATAAGGTAATAATCTAATTTTCCATACCATCTGACCCGCTTCTTCTCACAAGATCCTGAAACATGAATAATCCTTAGAATGAATTTCCCATGAATGAGTTCTCCCCAAAAATACTCTAAGGCCAACAATAAATATTTCAATCCTTGAAATCAACATTTGTCACCTTCAAATGTAGCTTAACCCACTTGGTGATTCATTCCTTACCCTCAAGAACTTAGGATAAAATAATTGTCCACAACATACACTTTTCTGAAAATATTATAAAATATTCCCTAATACTTAAGTCTCGCCCCCTTTTCCCTTTTCCGATGGAGTTAACCCCCCATATTTTTTCGTCTGAGTCTGTCTCCATGCAGTGATGTAATATTATATTAATGACTGATATTATATTTACATGGATAGGCGTACTGGCCTATCTTTGTCCTGACTCACCAGCCTCATAATCACACAGGATCTCCAGCCTCAATACATATACAGTCACACACACACACACACACACACACACACATATAACTTAGCTCTGTGCACACTCCCAGGTCCTTCTTGTTCACTTACCCAAGTGCACGCAACATTGTGAAATGTGTGCACTTACCTAGGTGCACACAAAACTATGAAATGTGCGCACCCTATTTTTTATAACAATTCCCCGTGCACTACTCAGGTGCACAGAACACCAAAACTTTGTGCCAACGGCTCACTAGCCTGTATGTACATTTACATTTTCAATTGGTACCAACAACTCACCAGCCTATATATATAATTACAAAGGGTTCGTATCAAGGACATTACATTCCTCTCCCCCTTATTTATGCATTGTCCGCAATGCATCATTTACACATGTACATACAAAATTTCAAAAAATTTCAAAAAGACACGGATACTCTACTTGCATAGAATCCTTGCACTCTGAGGTTTCATCCTCAGGACCGTACTAGGTCCATTGGACCTTTACCATCTCCATGGCTCGATTCCATAGTTGCTTGATTTTCCGATCCAATATTCAAATTGGTCGCACTTGAAAATTGCCTTCTGGCTCCACCTGAATCACATTCCAATCAATAATATGTTTAACATCAGGTACATAGTTTTTAAGAAATGAAACATGGAAAACATTATGAATACACAATGATGTACGCAATGCAAGCATATATGTGACAAGACTAATCCTCTCCAGGATTTCAAATGGCCCACAATAGTGCGCTTCCAATTTAGAACACCTTCCCAACTTTAGGGAACTACGTCTACCTTTAACATTCAAGAGCACATGGTCACCCACTTTAAATTATCTGTGGGTTCTTCTTTTATCTCAATAGATTTTCTTCCTGTCCTAGGCATCCCTTAAATTCTTCCTTATCTTTGTCATCTGCTCTTTCATTTCCTGAAGCAAATCTGGCCCAACCACTGTGCGGTTTGTTGGGTTGTCCCAACTTAATGGCATGTTTCACTTTCTAGCATAACTTGCTTCAAATGGGCTCATATTTAAATATTCTTGATACCCATTGTTGTAAGAAAACTCTACCAAATGAAGGTAGTCTTCCCATTTTTATGGCTTATCTATCACATACATTCTGAGCATATCTTCAATTACCCGATTTACTCTTTCTATTTGATCATCTGTCTCAGGGTGATATGCTATACTAATGTTCATATTTATCCCAAATCCTTTGAATAAACCTTTCCAAAAGTTCGAGGTGAACTTGGAATCTCTATCAGACACAATTGTCTTAGGTACACCATGCAACTTACCAATTTCTTGCATGTATATCTCCGCAATGTTGGTTTTCTTATGCGTTGACTTCACTGGAATAAAATGGGTAGGTTTAGTAATCTTGTCCACTACAACCATAATAGAATCATGTTTCTTAGTAGTCCTGGGCAACTTAGTAATGAAATTCATGGTCACAGATTCCCACTTCCACTCAGGCATAGGAAGATGTTGTAGAAAACAAGTTGGATGTCTGTGCTCAACCTTGACCTTTTGACATTCAAGGCATCTAGAAATAAAATCAACAAATTCATTTTTTATACATGGAAAAAAGTATTCCTTTTTTACTGTGATGATTGTCTTCTTGTAGCCTGGATGTCCAACATAAGGAACCTTATGCATCTTCGACAATAACAAAATTTTCAACTCTTGATCATTTGGCACATAGAATCTGCGTCTATACATGAGGATTCCATCCTCTCTTATTTCATAACCTTCAAACTTATATTGCAACATACCTTGTTGTAAAGTCACTTTATGTCCATATAGCGTAGATTTGACTTGGAAACCTCTAGAATTATGTTGCACAAATATGACTAGTACATGCTAACAATTTTAGCATGCATCTCATGCACCCTCCTATTGAGTGTGTCAACCATCTTGTTCTCCTTTCCTTTGATATTCTTTATGTCAAATTCATACTCACTGAGGAAATCTAACCACGTGCATTGTCTGGAATTTAAACTTGGTTGTCCAAAAAAATACCTCAAACCACTATGGTTTGTCCTCAACACAAATCTTTTAGCCATGAGATAGTGTCGCCACATATTCAAGGCATGCACTATAGCTGCCAACTCTAATTCATGAGTGGCATAGAGCCTTTCATCCTCTTTAACTTTCTTTATTTGTAGCACACCACATGCCTATTTTGACTCAGGACTCCACTGATTCCGTCCTAGCATGCATCCATGCACACAATTAAGTATGCATATAGAGATGCAATTCTCAAAATTGGCGCATTTGTCAACAAAATTTTCAAGTGATGAAAACTCCTTGCACAATATGGAGTCCATTCAAATCACGCACCTTTATTTTACAAGGATGTGATTGGATGCATGATCTATGAGAATCCTTCAATAAACCTTCTACAATACCCTTCCAATCCCATGAAGGACCTTACCTCTGGTGTCATCCATTCCTCAATGGTTTTATCTTTTTCAAATCCACAACTATTCCTTCCTTGGAAATAATATGACCCAAATAATGGATCTGTCACTGATAAAATGAGCACTTGCTCAACTTTGCATAAATTTGATGCTCCCTCAGTAACTGCATTACCATCTTCAAGTGTTGCTCGTGCTCCTCTTTAGACTTTGAGTAAATAAGCATGTCATCCAGAAATACAATGACAAAATTATCTAAATACTCTGTAAAAACTCCATTCATCAAACACATGAATAAAACTGGTGTGTTTGACAAACTGAAAGGAACCACTGTGAACTCATAATATCCATACCTTTTTCTGAAGGAATTCTTGCTGACATCTTTGTCTTTAATCCTCACTTGGTGATATCCATATCTGAGATCAATCTTTGTAAATATCTACGTGCCTCGTAGTTGATGAAAGAGGTTGTCTATCATTGGAAAATGATACTTTTTCTTTACCATTACATTGATCAACTGCATGAAGTCGATACAAAGTCTCAACGTACCATCCTTCTTCTTCATGAACAATGTAGGGGCACCCCATGGTGACACACTTGGGAATATATACCCCTTCTTCAAAAGCTATTCAAGTTGCATCTGCAACTCCTTCAACTCTGGTGTACTCATCCTATCAGGAGACTTGGATACAAGTGTTGTTCCAGGCATCATATTTATAGAGAAATCAATATCTCTTTTCAAAGACAATCTCAGTATCTCTTTAAAGACATCCTCAAAATATTTCAGTACTACGTAGTCTTCAACACTTGGAACTTTATCCTTAGGTTCCTCTTTCCATGTGCACTACAAAACCTTGACATCCTTTCCTATAGCTCTTCTTCAATTGTAATGCTAAAACTTCTCTGATAGAGACAACTCTTGGAATTCCTTTAACTTTTCTTAAGTTTCCTTCCTCAACTAATAAAGTGAACACCTTATTGTAACAATATGGGACAACATGGTGCTCTTCCAACCAATTCATACAAATGAGGAAATCATATGATCCCAAAGGTATAATATTCAAATGATCCAGGTGGATATTGGTGGCCACCCACCTATTCCAATTGGCTCCTCTTAAT
The DNA here is from genome assembly GCA_010110895.2 of Picea sitchensis. Classification (NCBI taxonomy): domain Eukaryota; kingdom Viridiplantae; phylum Streptophyta; class Pinopsida; order Pinales; family Pinaceae; genus Picea; species Picea sitchensis. The sequence goes on from SNQJ01S0157863.1 coordinate 28,441, forward strand.
AGTTTTAGTTTAGCATGTTCTTTTGTACTTATTTGTAATGGTGGGTTCTACACTTATGGGGCTGTATGAATCCCTACACATATTCCAGGTGGATACTGGTGGCCTCCCACCTAATCCAAATGGATTATTTTGTATGTTTTCATGTCATCACATCTTGTTGTAGTTCTAGGGCCGTTTTGGGGCCCTTAACGGTGTGGTTTCTTTTCTCGCCACAGTCAAACTGTAGATAGAGTCATTGTTTTATGGCGTAGTGTGTATTTATCTAAAAGACCTTTCCAATGGGATATTGTGCGCCTAAAATGATGGTCATATGCAAAATTTATGACCCTGGGAAGTTGAGGTACCAATTTACCCATAGGGGCCCACATGACTTTTGGTGTTTCACGTCCTAGGGATAGGTTTTTGGATGTATATGGTTTTGGAATTCATGAGTAATATAAAAAAGGCCTCCGGAGATGCATTGTAATGATTCTTCTCAGACGGATGCATGTAGCAGCCACATCTCTTCTCAGAGATAGCTAACGCCATTCATGCAAGTGTTTCAGTTCTACAGTTTTATAGTTTCAACTTATTTCATTTATTCAATAGAAGAATTTGTTCACTGGATATCTTTGTTGTTCTTCATATCTTTATGTTTATTGTATTCAGTCTATTAATCAGTTAATTCCTCTCCTAAATTTGGATCAGTGGTATAAGAGTGGTTTGATCTTCATTTATTTTTCTTCGTGCATGTCCCCAACAATATCTGGGCACAAGAATTTGGGACTCGAATCAATCGAGTTGTTGAAAGATCGGTTGTGACGAGCCTGACAACAACCCATGGGAGAATAAAAGAATTATGATGGAGCAGGAGATCCTTTTAAAATGTTTCTCCAGGAATCCCTTGCGCGACAAAGGAACAAAATGATGGACAAATTTGTGCAGATCCTTCGACGGTTTCCCACGGGAGAAGCAACTTCATCAAGCGGCCATGAAACCCCCTTCAAGGTACAGGTAAATTTTGATATTCCATTATTTGAAGGACTAATAGATGCATATGTTGTAGATAAATGGTTACACAATTTTTCCAATAGGGAAAATATTAGTTTTGCACTCCTCAAGGATGTCCCCCATGTTAAGGACTAGTGGGACACTTACTCTGAGCAAAGGGCCATAGAGGAATCTTCAATATTTGTGGTTTACCCTACATGGGATTCCTTACGGGATGCCATTAAAGAACAATACTACCCCGTTGGAAGATACAAGGACTAGTACACTAGATGGACCACCCTGCGTCAAGAAAGGGACTAGATAGTACAATATTTCACCAATATTTTCCATACCATGTAAACCAAATTGGGTATCAAAGACTCTGAGCGACAGCTGGTGCTCAAATACCGTGTTTTTTTTCATAAGTACATTCAAACAGAAATGGAGTTTCTAGACATCGCCTCATTGGGTACGACTTATATATACGCTGTCAAGATCGAGCATAAATTTAAGCAAAAGAGGTGAGAATTTGGATTTGCAAACTCCTCACAGCGGAAGCAGGGAAAAGGAAGCCCCAACCCACACAGTAAGGGACAGATAAAAGATTTCCACTCTCAGGAAAACTAGTCCAAGCCACCACACAAGAAGGGAAATGAGAAGACGAAGAATGACATGGGAAAATGGTGTGAGTACCATAAAATCCCTTGGCACAACACTGAAGAATGTCGCTCCAAGTAGTCACTCATGTCCAACTTGAAGGCTTTCGAGTCAGAGGTTGATTCTGATTCTAAATCAAATCATGAAGGAGGGAAGAATATTATCGATGTTGAACCTAGTGCCATTGTTTCTACCACCAAAGTCCGGCCAAGCGAACCAGAAGAACCATAGGAAATGGAATGTCTCTTTCACTCACTAATGTGGGTAAAGGGGGATCTACTTCATTTCATTGTCGATAGTGGTAGTCAGAGGAACCTAATTTCAGAAGAGGTCATCAAGTGGTTGGACCTATTGATGACACCACACCTGAAACCCTACACCATCATGTGGCTTTTCCAAGGAAGAGATCTTTGTGTCATCCAACGATGTTGTATGCCCTACGACATCAAGCCTTTCAAAGATGAGGTATTGTGTGATATTTCTCCCATTGAAGTTTGTGATGTTATTTTAGGACAACCATATTTGTGGAAGCATCATGTTGTGTATGATTCTAGACCCAGTAGTGTTATTATTACTTTGGGTAGACAATTGTATAGGATACCAAAGGTAGCGTCGCCTACCTCTCTTTCTTTAATCTCTGCTAAGCAATGTAGTAAGGTCATTTCACAAACCGGGAATTTTGTATTCTTTTTTATCCATGCTCACAGTAAGAAGAAGGTTGTTGCCACATCTGTGGCTTCTACACAGAGCCTCTCTTTGCAGCAGAAGCAAGTGGATGGGATCGTGGAAGAGTACAAAGACATATTCTCCTCACCCATTGGGGTACTGCAAGATTCCAGATATATAAAATATGTAGAACAGAAACGAAATGCTAGAAATAACAGAATAACAGTGAGATATCCAGCATAATCTTCACAATACACAGAAATGATATACGAAAACAGTGAGATATCCAAAGATAATTCCTTCACAACACACGAAATGACATACCTAAATAGCAAATGTAAATAGACTTGAAATCGTAAATAGCAATTGATTCAGAGTAGTAATGTTCACAGTCTTCGAGGGCAACTCCAATCGAAAGTACCGTTACAATAATATCCAAGCTAGTTCTCATACCCTCTAATTCTATTTATACTAAAAGAAGTACCAGAGTAAAGATCTTCTGTGAAGCTTGCTTCTATTGTGTCTCTTACATCCGGCCTTTTATTTTCTATTTTATTGAAAGGTCTTATTACTATTGACCTTTATTGCATCCGAATACATTATCTACCTATAAAAGGGTTAGGACCTTAACATGTCCGCTTCCTTAAAACGTAAAAATAGTCTTGTCCTCAAGGTTTGAGATGTGGAAATCCGCAGTAATGGTAGTCAGTTCCTAAAGCGGCATCCACTGAGTCATATCTTTCCAATCGCACGCAGCACTTCCTTGATGGTTCGGGCCGACGCAGCGACGCCCTCCGTCCAAAACCGCCTCGCTGTGCCAACGGATCCTTCTTCTCGCCACTCGGAAGGTTGGTTTGAAAGCTTAACGGTTCCAATCACCTTCTTCGCTGTGAGACATGAAAAACAGATGTAGCTTCGACTGAATGGGTAGATCTAACTGATATGAAAATTGTCCCACACGCTTTAGAACCGTAAGGGCCATAAAATTTGGGTGCTAGCTTCCGACACCGATCGGCCTTGAGGAAGTTTGCTTATATGGTTGTAGCCGCGAAACACCTGATCCCCTTCTAAATTGTCGCTCCGGAGCGACCTTGATTCCGCTTGTCGCCATTCGCTCTCCGCTGGGCGACCTGTTCTCTTTAAGGGTACCGGCGATAATCGTCAGACGTAAGTGTGGTGGCTCCATCACTGACCTTCGAGGTACCGGCAAGCAGGAGAACCGACGAGGTCATTCACAAACCGCCTTCAAAAGGAGTCGCGAGGGTCAGAGCGGTATGTAGTGTTGTACCACCATTCGGCGAGGGGTAACCATCGAGCCCACCGGTGTTGTTTTTCCAATGCAGCACCGACAGGTTTCGAAGCACTTGTTGACGACTTCCGCTTGACCATCCGTCTGGGATGATACAAGTCGAATGAGATGCAATTGGTGTGCCTTGTAGCTTAAATAGTTCTGCCAAAATTGCTTGTGAAAGTTGGGTCTCGATCAGAAACAATAGATTTGGCATGCCATGAAGCTTGAAGACCGGATCCATGAAAAGTTGGGCCACCAGAGATGCAAGAAATGGGTGGGGAAGAGCACAAAATGGGCATACTTGGAGAGGCTATCCACCACCACCATTATCACCGATCTATTCCTTCCTCGATTTGGGTAAATTGCATAAAACTATTAGATATATCCTTCCAAATATCAGGGGGGATTGGAAGTGGTTTGAGTGTGCCAGGGTTTTTGATTGTTTCTCCCTTTTTTGTGTTGGCATACCTCACATTCACCACAACCCACGGATGTCCCGTTTCATACCATCCCGTAAAAGGAACGCTTAACTCTATCATATGTTTTAGTGAACCCCGAAAAGCCCCTGTAAGGGTAGCATGAAGCTCGCATACATGCTGATTTGAGTTGATTGTTTACTTAAATACAAACCACCTTTGTATCAAAGATCATCCCGGAGCCAAGAGTACTCGGGGAGCTCCTGCTTCTCTTGTTCTCTCAGCCATTGGATTAGACGATAAGTTTTGGGGTCTTGTAGCCATTTTTGGTGCACAGCTTGTAGCCACTCCGGTACAATGAAGAAAAAGAGAAAAAGGATCCTTCTTCTTCATATTTCCCCGGACAAGCAGCATCTCGCCACTACATTGTATTTACCTTCAAAACAGTATCTCATAATCATAGCCAAAGAGCTTAGTGACCCATTTTGTTGCTCCCCGTGGAGGAAATGCGTTGTTCCCCAAAGTATTTGAGGCTTTGATGACTGCCTTAATTTGGAATCGCGTTCCAAGAGATAAGGACGCTTATAAGTCTTAAACCGGTGCGTAGTATTGCCAACATTTCTTTTCATAAATAGGTTTTCCCGCATTCTTTTCGACGCTTTGTTTGCTCGTAGCCCAAAGGTCGAATTCTTGTGGCTAAGGCGATGCCCAATTCCTCTTTCCAATGCTGTGATTCCAACACAAAATGTTCAGAAGTCCGGGAGAGCCATAACCCGAGTGGTGCACATGGCCATCTTTAAAGTTTGAAAAGCTTTATCAGCGGTCGTGGGGTGCAAGTGAAGGAGTTCTTCTTAATGAGAGCCGTCAGGGGTGCTGCATCTTTCCATAGTTCTTGATCAACCATGGTAATATCCTCAGTGGAGGCCCAAAAATCCACGCAGCTTTTGAGAGTCTTAGGGTGCGCTAATCTTGCATGGCTTCAATCTTCTCTCGTCCACCCGACCATCCTTGCCCACTAGATGACCCAAGTATTCGACTCTCGGATGCACCGTGCTGGCTTACTTTGATCAAGCTTTTGAGGAAAAGTCGGTGTCAGCTAGTAGGACAGGACTTTATCCACATGAGTCGTGATGGTCTTTCCATGTCTTGCTATATATGAGGATATCAAAGAAAACTAGGACAAAAAATGACGAAGGAAAAAGGGCTGAAGATATGGTTCATGAGGCTCTCAAAGGTGGAGGGGCTATAATAAACCCAAAGGGCATGACCAAAATTCAGAGTGGCCCCCAAGGGAGTGCCAGCGTCATTTTAGGGAATGCTCTACTCTTTCATATCGGACTGGTGATAGCCCGAGATAAGATCAAGTTTGGTGAAGAATTGGCACCACCTGGCCATCTGTGAGTCATCACCACCGAATGGGGAATTTGTCTTGATGGTGAGTTTATTGAGGGCACGGAAGTCGTGACACATTCACCAAGAACCTTTCTTCAGGACCATGACTGGAGTAGAGTAAGGACTCGTGTTGTAATTTACGCACCGACAGTAAGGAGTTCTTCTACCATTTTTTCAATTTCATTTTTTCTCGGGCAAAGGGGTGGCTATATGGACGAATATTAGGGGGAAGGCTTCCTGGCATTGCGGAATGGAATGATCATGGACATCATGGAAGGGGAAGTCCTTGGGGAGGAGAAGACTGTGTTGGATGTTTAGACAAGATGGATTGGAGGTCTTGGGGCAATGGTGGATCTTGGTATTTGAATGGTGGAGTTGGGGCCATGACACCCTAATGACCTTTTGAGCAATTTTTCCATGAGATGAGAATGGATGATTTCAGGAGAACCTGCAAGGATGCCTTGAAATTTATGTTTTGTGGCCACCTTGGTCAAATTGTGCATGGTTAAATTTGAAAGTCCATGAGAATGGGAACCAAAGGTCTCGGTTACTCAAAGACCTAACACAATGTCACAACCTCCAAGGTCAATAGCAAACATATGAGGATTTATGTGCTGGTCACCTTACATTTGACATTTTCAAAGTGCTCTCCACATTTCATAGAGCCCCCATTGGCAATCATGATTTGGAAATTATTAATGATGGATATAGTAATGGGTTTCTGGCTGGCGCATGTATGAATAAATTAAGGAAGTCACACTATCAACCAAGATGATGACCTCGGCGGTGTTTTGATATAACCGATTAGCTTGAGAGGCCGGTGCTGCAGGAAGCCGGTTGAGAGCATTGAGGGAAATTATGTGTTCTTCTGCAGGAGGGTCGAAGGAGGGTTTATTTCAAACGTCTCGGGTGATTCGGGAACAGGAAGTGTCATCATCAGCTCTTTGAATATCCGAGATGGCCATAAAGAGCTTTTGTTCCTTACATTTGTGGCCCGGGAAATATTTATCACAGCTTATAAACAGAGGCCTTTGAGTTGTCTTCTTCAGCCATTCTGCAGCCCGGTCAGCTTTTTGATTTTAAGAAGTGTAGGGAGTAGTGGCTCTGCCGGTTTAGTGCGCTGGGAAAAAGGAAGGCTTACTTGGCTTTGAGGAACAATTTGTTGTGATTCTTTGGCTTTTTGGTAGCCTCAACCCAAGTAGTAGGTCGAGCCACGAGGACATCGGCCCTAACCTCCCCCTTGAGGCCAATGATAAAGCACTCACGAAAGAAAGCATCAATCACGCCCTCTATTCGAAAAAAGCCGACCAAATGCGTACTTCTGGTGAAATCTTCTCGAATCGCGGTTCGATTGCTTCAAATTTGGTCAAACCGCCCGCAAATGGTTGGTGTCATCGCTGCCTATAAAGCTCAAAGAACAAATTGGGTCCAAGCAATATATCCTTGACGGGAGGCTTTTTCCATTGCTACCATTGCCAACGCTCTTGATCAAGATGGAGAACACCATAATCAAGTTTGGGCTGTGTCATCTCGTAGTCAGTTGTAGAGGGAGAAGCAATGTTCCATTTGTGTTACCCAACCAATGGGGTCTGAGCTATAAAATTTAGTTACATCCACCCCGGAAGGCGTATGTCCCTTGAAAGTGATGGGGTTGGAAGGAATGGGAAGAGGTTTCACCTTCAGTCTTTTTGGTACATCATCATCGAGGGATTTTGAGTTTGCGCGTAGGGTCACAACCATTGCATTCGCCATTTGACCGCCATTATGACTCCAGACGGCTTGACCGGATCAGATGCATCTATGGAGGTATCACGGGAGGCAATGGTGGTAGCAGAGTTGTTGCACTTCTTGTTGGGTCTGGCAAACCATGTTGTAGGGTGTTGAAGCTGGTGACTCAGTTCTTGGTTACGGGTATGGGCCATGATGATGGGTGAACAAAAAAGGGAGCTGTGGGGCTCTAATTTTTTTTTTTTTTTTTTTTTTTTTTTTAGCAAAAAATGATATAAACAGCGATAAGGCTTAAGAGATGAGTCTAATGGAAGAGGTCTCAAATAATGGTGAAAAAATGGATGATTGAAAAGGGTGTGGGCGGGGTCGTGTTTTTTGCAGAAAAAAATGATATGGGGAAAGTGATGAGGCGAAGAGATGAGTCTTAATGGAATAGGTCTCAAATACCAGGTAAATTTCTATACTTTTTTTTTTTTACAACATGGTTATGCTTTGTCCAAGAATGTCAGCAGCATCGAAACTCTAAATTATGAACCGAGAGTATTTACTTAGCAAACCCTAACAATGATGCGGGTTAATAGATCTCACGATAACTTGTTTAAATTGTTGTTTATGTTCCCAAGGTTAGGTATTCAAGGGTTCTACAGACAAGGGTTTGCCCTCAGCTATAGCTCTCTGATATACGCATGGGTTCGAACAGATACCGGCCCAATATTTCGTGGCACCAACTAAGGAGGATAGACCGTACCCTTAGCCGTACTCACCGACTACCCGTGTACTAGAGAGTATCTTCCGAGTGTTGTCTCTGCGACAATTGGCAAAGCAAACGCTACCAGTTTATCTACGAGGGCTTCGTGGAAATCTAGGACACCAGATAATGTGTGTTGTTCCGACAGCTACCACTGGCAAGGCCATCAGGGTTACAGGCCAAATAAACGGCGCTTTAAGAACCACTTGTATTTCCCTGTGTATGATTCCCTCAACCGCGAGTTTGGCGCGCTGCATCCATTGTGACTCAGGCTTAAAGACGAATAATGCCTCTACCCCTCAAAAAATAAATACCCACACCCTCGCCAAGGAAAGTGCTCGATACCACTTGCAAGATACCAGATATATAAAATATGCGTAATGTAGTCTTAAATGCTAGAAATAATGTAATAACAAAGGAGATATCCAAGATAATTCCCACACACACGTAAATGATATAATTTAAATAGCTAAATGTAAATAGCACTTGAACAAGTAAATAGCACTTGATCTCAGATAGCAATACCACAAGTTCTCGCCAGGGTAACTCAAATCGAAAATTGCTACAATAATATCTGCTAGGGTTCTTAAGCACCGACTTCTATTTATACTAAAAGAAGCATCTAGAGTAAGATCCTTCTGCCGAAGCTTCTATTAGGTCTTCTACATCCGCCTTATTCTATTTTATTGAAAGGTCTTATTAATATTGACCTTTATTACATCCGAATACATTAATCTACCTATGTGCGGGTTAGGACCTTAACAGGTACCGACACACTTCCAAGTCAAGAATCCAATTGATCTGACCCCTAGTGCACCTTTTCCTAATGGACCAATTTATCATCACTCCCTAATGGATAATGATGGAATCAAGCATTCGATCCAAGAGCTTCTTCAAAATGGGCACATCAGACCCAACTCCTCCCCTTGCGGAAGCTCAATTATACTGGTGCATAAGAAGGATGGGACTTGGCGACTCTACATTGATTACAGAGCGTTAAACAAAATCACAGTCAGGAACTGGTACCCAATTCCCAGGATTGATGACATTCTTGACCAGCTTAAGGGGGGGAATTCCTTCAACAAGATTGAACTCAAGTCTTGCTACCACCAGGTTCCCATCAAACCAAATGATGTATGGAAGACAAACTTCAAATGTAAAGAAGGTCTCTTCAAATGGTTGGTCATGCCCTTTGGTTTAACAAATGCACTAGCCAGTTTCATGAGGTTAATGGATGATGTATTGAGAAACTTCACCAACTCTTTTGTGGTGGTATATTTGGATGACATTCTCATCTTCAACAGAACTTGGGAGGAGCACATGCGACATATTGAGCAGGTTTTGAGCACTCTGCGACAACACAAGATATATTCCAACTTGGAAAAATGATCCTTTAGCATGAACATGGTCCAATACTTGGGCTACATTGTTGATGAGCATGGGGTACATGTTGATCTAGATAAGATCTAATTCATCCGTGATGGGCCAACCCCGACCAAATTAACCGAGCTTCAGAGCTTCTTGGGACTGGCCAACTTCTGTCGATGGTTCATGTTTGGATTCTCCTATATTTCATCAGCCCTTAGTCAGGTGACCAAGGGAGGTGGCAGAGAAAAGTTTGTGTGGGGGAGGAACAACAAGAAGCATTCAATGATGTGAAGCATCTCTTGTGCTCAACTCCAGTACTCTCCTTGCTCAATCTGCAACAACCATTTGATATTGAGACTGATGCATCCAACTATGTTGTAGGTGCATTTATCACTCAACACAACCATCTAATGACATACTATAGTGAGACACTTTTATATATTGTTTGGAAATAACCCACCTATGACAAGGAAATGCATTCCATTGTACAAGTCTGTCGTCAATGGAAACATTACATTCTGGGAAAGGAGACGATCATCCACATTGATCACAAGCAACTGTAGTTCATTCAGACAAAGGGGAAGTTGTAGAACGATTGCCATCAGAAGTGGCCCACCTACTTGTAGCAATTCCATCTCAACATGAAGTATAATACATGGATATCAAATTGTGTCACTGACTGCCTTAGTCGAACTCCCATGGTTGCACTCACCATTGTGCTCCATTCTTGTGGACATAAAGCATCTGAGTGGCCCCAACTATATCAATAACATCTAGACTTTACCACCACCTATCAACTCTTGGGTATAAGCACGACTATCACTGATTTTCACATTCAGGACAAACTATTATTCCATATGGGCCATCTTTGTGTTCCTACAAGTGAGCATACAAATATGATTTGGGAATCCCACTACAGTCGGACGGCAAGACATTTTGGCATGGAGAAAACTGTGGTCATTCTTCAAAAACATTTTTATTGGCCAAAACTTCGACAGGACATCAACAAGTATATCATATCTTGCACTGCATGTGCCATTGCCAAGCCATCCATCAAGAAGCAAGGATTATACACCCCTCTTCCTACTCCCGAGAAGCCTTGAGAATCCATCTCAATGGATTAAATGTTTGTCCTTCCGTCCACCAAGCAAGGAAATGATTGTGTATTTGTGGTGATCCAGGTGGATATCGGTGGCCACCCACTTTTTCCAACTAGCCCAAAACATGTTTCTGGCAATTTTGGCAATTTACTATTTTTAGCAGGTTTTAACTTCCAGGGCCATTTTGAGGGCCTAAATGAAGGTTTTTCGAGATCAAGGTTCTCAATGATATCATAAGGCATAATTTATCCCCAAAAATGAATCTCCTGGACGATACCTTTCCAACGAGCTATCACACGCCTAAAACGGAGATCGTATGCAAAAGTTATGACCCCGGGAAGTTGATGTACTAACTTAC